>PVIW01013871.1:0-25587 GCA_004026585.1 Noctilio leporinus | reverse complement strand
ACTTACTGAGAACTACAACAGCATGAAAAAGGACATGGAAACTATCAATAAGTGCCAGGAGGAAATGAAGAATACAATTTCTGAATTGAAGAATACAGTAGAAGGAATCAACAGTAGGCTAGAGGAAGCAGAGGACCAGATCAGCGAGTTGGAGGATAATGTAGACAAATACTCCAAGACAGTACAAGAGAATAAAAAATAGCTGAATAAGACTGAAGAGGGGTTAAGAGAGCTGCAGGACAACATGAAATATCACAACATCCGTATCGTAGGGATACCAGAAGGAGAAGAGAAACAAGGAATGGAAAATCTGTTCAAAAAAGTCATGACAGAAAATTTCCCTAACATGATGAGTGAAAACATTAATCCAGTTCAGGAAGCACAGAGGGTCCCAATGAGGATCAACCCAAACAGACCAACACCAAGGCACATTATTAATAAAATGGCTAATTTCAAAGACAAAGAGAGAATCCTAAAAGCATCAAGAGAGAAAACAGAAATAACATACAAAGGGGCTCCAATAAGGCTATCAAATGATTATTCAACAGAAACAATTCAAGCCAGAAGGGAATGGCAAAAAGTATTTGAAGTCATGGTAAACAAAGGCCTGCAACCAAGAATATTCTACCCAACAAGGCTCTCATTCAAGATAGAAGGAGAAATAAGGAGCTTCCCAGACAAAAAAAGACTGAAAGAATACATCTCTACAAACCAGCATTGCAAGAAATGCTAAAGGGTATGCTATAAAAATAAGTAAACAAATAAAATGAAGAAACAGAGAAAGCCAAAGAGGAATACAGACACAAAGGGAGAAAATGGCAATGAATAAGTATCAATCAATAATAACCTTAAATGTAAATGGATTAAATGCACCAATCAAAAGACATAGGGTAGCGGAATGGATAAGACACCATGACCCACATATATGCTGTCTTCAAGAGACCGACCTCAGAACAAAAGATAGACACCGATTGAGAGTGAAGGGATGGAAAACTATATATCAAGCAACTGGACATGAAAAAAAAGCTGGAGTAGCAATACTGATTTCAGATAAAATAGATTTTACAATGAAAGACTTATAAAAAGTCCCTTTTTATAAAGGGACAAAGATGGACATTTCATAAAACTTAAGGGAACAATCCATCAAGAAGAAATAACTCTGATAAACATATACGCACCCAACATAGGAGCTTCGAAATATGTAAGGAAAATCTTGGAAGAATTTAAGAAAGACATAGACAGCAACACACGAATAGTAGGGGATTTTAATACCCCACTATCAATAATGGACAGATCTTCCAAACAAAAAATCCCCAGAGATGTTGTGGCATTGAACAACACTCTAGAGGAAATGGACCTAACTGATGAACACAGAGTCTTTTACCCCAAAGAAGGAAAATACACATTCTTTTCAAATGCACATGGATCATTCTCCAAGATAGACCACATGGTATGTCACAAGACAAGCCTCCACAAATACAGGAAAAATGAAATCATACAAAGTATCTTCTCAGATCACAATGGCCCGACACTAGAAACCAAATTCAAGGGAAAAACCCAAAAATTCTCTAACTCAGGGAGACTGAATAACATGCTTTTAAGCAATGAAGGGGTCAACAATGAGATCAAAGATGAAATCATGAAGTTCCTGGAAACAAATGACAATGAACACACAACAGCCCAAAACCTATGGGATACAGCAAAGGCAGTTCTCAGGGGGAAATCTGATAAGGTTTTTGAAAATCAAGAGGTCCAAGCTATTGTGTGTCTCTCTTTCTCTTTAGAGCTTTGGGGAAAATACTGTGTTGAAAAAGAGCATCTTTAACAGAATTAGAATCACCTGGCTTGCCCTCCCATTTATCAGAACATGAACGGGATACATTGCTTGTTCACCCTGAGGAAGTGGTAGAAATGTCACACATGCCAGTAGAGTTATTTAATTTATATCTTCACCAAAACTATGTAGATTTCTTCACAGAAGTAGATGACCTTGTGAGAGCCAGTGAATTTCGGAGTCTTGCAGATAGCATCAGTGGTAACTGGAATACCCGCCCTTTACTCAGGGAATACAGTACATCTGTAGCTACAAGAGGTGTGATACATTCCAATAAAGCCCGAGGGTTCGTGAAGGAGGAGGATCAAGTTTTCGGCCGTTGCACAAACCCCAGTGGATTTTAATACATAAAAAGTATCGGGAAAATTGCCTGGCAGCAAAAGCACTTTTTTCTGACTTCTGCTTACCAGCTTTATGCCTCCAAACTCAGGCCTTCCAAAAAAGGTTACAAGATGTTTATAAAAACGACCTAAACACAAAGCTGCAAGAACTAGAGGAACAACAACAAACAAAGCCCAGAGCAAGTAGAAGGAAGGAAATCATCAAGATCAGAGCAGAACTAAATAACTCAGAGATTCAAACTACAATTCGAAGAATCGACAGGACCAGGAGCTGGTTCTTTGAAAAAATAAAGAAAATTGACAAGCCCTTATACAGACTCATCAAGGAAAAGAGAGAGAGGACCCAAATAAACAGAATCAGAACTGAAAGAGGGGAAATCACAACTGATACCTCAGAAATACAAAAGATTGTAAAAAATTACTACAAACAACTCTATGACAAAAAATATGACAACCTGGATGAAATGGACACATTTCTGGAAAGGGATAATCAACCAAAACTGAACCCAGAAGAAGCAGAAAGCCTGAATAGACCAATAACAACTAGTGAAATTAAAAAAGTAATCCAAAATCTCCCAAAGCACAAAAGCCCTGGACCAGATGGCTACACAGGTGAATTTTACCAAACATTTAAAGAAGAACTAACTCCTATCCTCCTCAAACTATACCAAAAAATTCAGGAAGAGGGAAGACTCCCAAACTCTTTCTATGAGGCCAATATTATTCTAATTCCAAAACCAGGGCAAGATCCAACTAAGAAAGAAAGCTACAGGCCAATATCTCTGATGAACATAGATGCTAAAATTCTCAACAAAATATTGGCCAATCGGATTCAGCAGTATATTACAAAGACCATACACCATGATCAAGTGGGCTTCATCCCAGGGATGCAAGGATGGTACATCATTTGTAAATCAATCAATGTAATACACCACATCAACAAATTGAAAGATAAAAACCATATGATCATATCAATAGATGCTGAAAAAGCATTTGATAAAGTACAGCAACCGTTTATACTAAAAACCCTCAGCAAAATGGGAATAGAGGGAGCATACCTCTACATCATAAAGGCCATCTATGAGAAACCTGAAGCCAACATCATACTTAATGAACAAAAACTGAAAGCTTTCCCCCTAAGATCAGGAACGATACAAGGCTGCCCACTTTCTCCACTTCTATTCAACATTGTCTTGGAAGTTCTAGCTATAGCCATTAGAGAAGAAAAAGGAATTAAAGGTATCCAAATTGGAAAGGAGGACGTCAAACTGTCATTATTTGCAGATGATATGATAGTGTACATACAAAACTGGATTGGCTCCACCAAAAACTTACTTAACCTAATATGCAAATTTAGCAAAATAGCTGGGTATAAAGTCAATATCCAGAAATCAAAAGCATTTTTGTATACCAATAATGAAACAACAGAAATACAAGCGAAGAAACAAATCCCATTTACCATAGCTACAAGAAAAATAACGTACCTAGGAATCAACTTAACTAAGGAGGTAAAAACCTGTACTCAGAAGACTACAGATCAATGAAGAAAGAAATCAAGGGAGACACAAATAAATGGAAGCATATACCATGTTTGTGGATGGGAAGAATTAACATCATTAAAATGTCCATACTACCCAAAACAATCTACATATTCAATGTAATCCCAATTCAAATACCAATGACAGACTTCACAGAAATAGAAAAAAATACTTCAAAAATTTATATGGAGCCAAAAACGCCCACGAATAGCCACCACAATCTTGAGAAAGAAGAACAAGGTAGGAGGAATCACAATACCGGACTTCAAACAATACTACAAGGCTATTGTCATCAAAACAGCATGGTACTGGCATATGAATATACATATAGATCAATGGAACAGAATAGAGAGCCCAGAAATTAACCCAGGACTCTATGGTCAACTCATATTTGAGAAAGGGGGAAGGAACATCCAATGGAGTAAAAACAGTCTCTTCAACATATGGGGTTGGGAGAACTGGACAGCAACATGCAAAAAGATAAAACTAGACCACCAACTTACACCATACACCAAAATAAACTCAAGATGGATAAAGGATTTCAACATAAGCAGTGCCACCATAAAGGTCCTGGAGAAAAATATAGGCAGTAAACTTTTGGATATCCTACCCAAAAATATGTTTTCTGATACTTCACCTAGGGCAAAGGAAATAAAAGAATGAATCAACAAATGGGATTATATCAAATCGAAAACTTTCTGTTCAGCTAAAGAAAATATCAGCAAAATTCAAAGGGAACCAACTGTATGGGAAAACATAATTGCCAATGATACCTCAGACAAGGGTCTGATCTCCAAAATATATAAAGAACTAATGTGACTCAACACCAGGGAGACAGACAGCCCAATTAAAAAATGAGCAAAGGACCTGAACAGACAACTCACTGAGGAAGATATACAAAGGGCCCAGAGGCATATGAAAGAATGCTCAACATCGCTAGTCATCAGAGAGATGCAAATTAAAACTGCATTAAGATACCACCTCACACCTGTCAGAATGGCAATCATCAGAAAATCAACAAACAACAAGTGTTGGCGAGGATGCGAGGCAAAGGGAACCCTGGTGCACTGTTGGTGGGAATGTAGGCTGGTGCAGCCACTGTGGAAAACAGTATGGGGTTTCCTTAAAAAACTGAAAATGGAACTGCCTTTTGATCCAGCAATTCCACTACTTGGACTATACCCAAAGAATCGTGAAACACCAATTCATAAGAACCTATGCACACCTATGTTCATAGCAGCACCATTTACAATAGCCAAGTGTTGGAAACAGTCTAAGTGCCCATCAGTGGATGATTGGATCAAAAAAGTTTGGTACATTTACACAACGGAATTCTATATAGCAGAA
The DNA here is from genome assembly GCA_004026585.1 of Noctilio leporinus. Lineage (NCBI taxonomy): Eukaryota > Metazoa > Chordata > Mammalia > Chiroptera > Noctilionidae > Noctilio > Noctilio leporinus. Next base: position 20,527 of record PVIW01013871.1, on the reverse strand, counting down.
AGAAAGAAGGAACTTGTACCCTTTGCAACAACATGGATGGAACTGAAGAGTATTATGCTTAGTGAAACAAGCCAGTCAGTGAAGCACAAATATCATATGATCTCACCCATTACGGGACAATAATGAACAAAACTAACAACAAGCAAAACAGAAACAAGTATATGTATACAAGGAATAGGCCTTCAGTGGTCAGGGCGAATGGGGTTGGGGGGAGCGGGGAGGCAGAGGCAAAGAAAGGGAGCAGCTTAGACAAGAACCTAGTATAAATGAATCATGGGCATGGACAACAGGTGGGATTGACTTTGGGGGGAATGGGCGGGTGGGGAGGAGTACAGAGGGGAGCAAAAATGGGATGGATGTAATACAACAACTATAAAATTTAAAAAAAAAAGAGTAAGAAGCAAAATATATATATAAACAGATTAAATGCACCAATCAAAAGACATGGGGTAGCCGAACGGATAAGAAAATATGACTGACATATATGCTGCCTTCAAGGGACCCATCTCAGAACAAAAGATTGACAGAGATTGAAAGTGAAGTTAGGAAAAATATGTATCAAGCAACTGGACATGAAAAAAAGTCTGGCATAGCAATATGCTTATTACAGACAAAATTGATTTTACGATGAAGGCCATAAAAGGAGACAAAGAAGAACATTTTATAATACTTACGGGAACAATTCACCAAGATGATATAACTCTAGTAAACATATATGCACCCAATTTAGGCACTGCACAATATATAAAAATAATCTTGGAGGACTTCAAGGAGATTATAGAAAGCAACACACTAGCAGTAGTGAATTTTAATACCCTACTATCAACAATGGACAGATCTTCCAAACAAAAAAACACACCAAGGATGTTATGGCATTGAACAACACACTACAGGAAACAGACCTAACTGATGTATATGTAGAACCTTTCACCCCAAAGAAACAAAATACACATTCTTTTCAAGTTTACATGGAACGTTCCTAAGATAGACCACATGGTAGGTCACAAGACAAGCCTCCACAAATACAGGAAAATTGAAATCATACCAAGCATCTTCTCAGATCACAATGGGTTAAAACTAGAAACTAAAATCAAGGGAAAAGAAAAAACAAAACCACTCTAATTCATGGAGACTGAATAACACACTTTTAACAATGAGATCAAAGATGCAATGAAAATGTTTTTGGAAACAAATGACAATGAATACACAACAGCCCCAAACCTATGGGATACAGCAAAGGCAGTGCTCAGCAGTAAATTCATAGCAATACTGGCCTAGAACTAGAGGAGCAACAACAAACAAAGCCCAGAGCAATTAGAAAGAAGGATATCATCAAGATCAGAGCAGAATTAACTAATATAGAGACTAAAACTACAATCTGAGAAATCAATAAGTCCAGGAGCTGGTTCTTGGAAAAGATAAAAAAAAATTGGCAAACCTTAAATCAGACTCAACAAGAATAAGAGAGAGAAGACCCAAATACAGAGAATCAGAAATGACAGAGGAGAAATCAAAACTGATAGTTCAGAAATACACAGGATTGTAAGAAATTACTACACACAATTATATGACAAGAAATGTGACAACCTGGTTGAAATGGACAAATTTCTGGAAATGTATAATCTACCAAAACTGAATTCAGAAGTGGCAGAATGCCTGAATAGACCAATAACAACTAGTGAAATTGAAGAAGTAATCAAAAATCTCCCAAAGCACAAAAGCCCTGAACCAGATGGCTACACAGGTGAATTTTACCAAACATTTAGAGAAGGACTAACTCCTAACCTTCTCAACCTATTCCAAAAAATCCAGGAAGAGGGAACACTGCGAAACCCTTTTTATGAGGCCAATCATATTCTAATCCCAAAACCAGGTCAAGATACAACTAAGAAAAAGTTCTATAGGCCAATATTTCTGATGAACATAGATGTTAAGATTCTCAACAAAATATTGGCCAACAGGATCTAGCAATACATTCAAAAGATCATACACCATAATCAAAGGAGTTTTATCCCAGGGATGCAAGAATGGTACAACATTCGTAAATCAATAAATGTAATACACTACATCAAAAAAAATGAAAGACAAAAACCATATTATCATATCAATAGATGCTAAAAAAGCATTTCATAAAGTACAGCAACCATTTATAATAAAAACGATTAGCAAAATGGGAATAGGGGTAGTATACCTCAACATAATAAAGGCCATATATGAGAAACCTGAAGCCAACACCATACTAGAGAGGCAAAAAGTAAAACCTTTCCCCTTGAAGTCAGGAACAAGATAAGGCTGTCCACTTTCTCCACTTCTGTTCAACATCATTTTGGAAGTTCTAGCCACAACAATCAGAGAAGAAAAAGCAATCAAGGGTATCCAAAGTGGAAAGGAGGAAGTCAAACTGTCATTATTTGCAGGTGACATGATAGTGTACATGGAAAGCCCAATAGACTCCACCAAAAACTTACTTGATCTCATAAGCAAATTTAGCAAAATAGCCAGATATAAAATCAATATTCAGAAATCAAAAGCTTTTTGTATACCAATAATGAAACATCAGAAATAAAAGCTAGAAAACAAATCCCATTTACCATAGCAACAAGAAAAATAAAGTACTTAGGAATCAGCTTAACCAAGGAGGTAAGAGACCTGTACTCAGAAAACTACAGAACACTGAAGAAAGAAATTAAGGAAGATGCAAATAAATGGAAGCATATACCGTGTTCATGGATGGGAAGAATTAACATCCTTCAAATGTCCATACTACCCAAAGCAATATATAGATTCAATGCAATCCCAATTAAAATAGGAATGACATACTTCTCAGAGATAGAAAAAATACTTCAAAACAAAAATTTATATAAAGACAAAATAACACCCGGGAATAACCTCAGCAATCTTGAGAAAGGACAAGATAGGAGGAATCAAAATACTAGACATCAAACTATAGTATAAGGCTACTGTCATCAAAACTGTCTGATACTGGCATAAGAATAGACATCTATATCAATGGAACAGAATAGAGAGCCCAGAAATAAATCCAGAACTCTATGGTCAATTAATATTTGACAAAGGGGTAAGGAACATAAAATGGAGTAAAAACAGTGTCTTCAACAAGTGGTGTTGGGAGAACTGGACAGCAACATACAAAAAAATAAAACTTTACCACCAACTTACATCATACACCAGAATAAACTAAAGATGGATAAAGGACTTAAATATAACCAGTGCCACCATAAAGGTCCTGGCAGAAAATATAGGCAGTATAATTTTAGATTCCTATGCAGAAGTATGTTTACTGATACTTCTCAATGGGCAAAGGAAATAAAAGAACAAATATACAAATGGGAATACATCCAACTAAAAGTTTCTGTTCAGCTAAAGAAAACACCAGCAAAATTAAAAGGGAACCAACTGTATGGGAAAACATATTTGCCAATGATACCTCAGACAAGGGTTTGATAACCAAAATATATAAATAACTTAGGAGACTCAACACCAGGGAGACTGGCAGCCCAATTAAAAAATAAGCAAAGGACCTGAACAGACACCTATCTGAGGAAGACATACCAAGGGTCCAAAGGCATATGAAAGAATGCTCAACATCACTAGCCATCAGAGGATGCAAATTAAAACCACAATAAGATACCACCTCACACTTGTCAGAATGGCAATCATCAACAAATCAACAAACAACAAGTGTTGGTGAGGATGTTGGGAAAAGGAAACCCTGGTGCACTGCTGGTGGGAATGTAGGCTGGTGCAGCCACTGTGGAAAACAGTATGGAGTTTCCTTGAAACCTTAAAAATGGCTGCCTTTTGGTCCAGCAATTCCACTACTAGGACTATACTTGACGAATCCTGAAACACCAATTCAGAACCTATGTACCCCTATGTTCATAGCGGCACTATTTACAATAGCCAAGTGCTGGAAGCAGGCTAAGTGCCCATCAGTGGATGATTGGATCCAAAAACTTTGGTTCATTTACACAATAGAATAGTACACAACAGAAAGAAAGGACTCCTACCATTTGCAACAACATGGCTGGAACTGGAAAGTATTATGTTTAGTGAAATAAGCCAGTCATTGAAAGACAAATAGCATATGATCTCACCCATTACAGGACAATAATGAACAAAACAAATAAGGAAAACAGAACCAGATACATGAATACAATGAATAGACCTCCAGTGGGCAGAGGGAGTGGTGATGTGGGATGGTAGAGGATGAGACAAAGAAGGGAACACTTTAGTCAAGGAACTCTTATGGAAGAACCATGGACATGGACAACAAGTGGGATTGACTTTGGGAGGAGTGAATGGGTGGGAAGGCGATGGAGGGAAAAAGAAATGGATGGATGTGAGAAAAGAACAATAAAATTAAATTTAAAAATAAATAAAAGTTATAAAGTAAAACCTCAAGTTACAACACAAGATATTCTATTGTAATTTTTTTTTTTTTTTTTTTTTTTATGTAAAGGGCATTATTTGGAGAACTTTATTGTATAGACAGGTGATAGTTAGCCAGCTAATTTTTTAATAGTTGAATTCTTAGTAAATTTAATTAGCATTAATGCCCAAAATGCTCATTTTAGAATTGGCAAGTAAATATGAGTTGTTAGACATAAATAGTAATTTATAAAGGATACCAAAGTTCTCCTTGGATTTGATATGATTGCTTTTTGTTTTGCTTCTCCACTGTTTTGTTTTTGTTTTTGGAGATGCAGAAAAATTATGAGCAGAGACTGATTCTGTCTTTGATTTATTACTGATTTATCACAGAAATTAGAATAACCTCACAAGCTAATAATACATAATACAAGACTATCTCTTTGAAAGCCAGTACAGAAATACTGTAGTCCAAAAAAACGGCAGATTAATAACACTCTTTTTCCAGGCAAGGGGAGACAAGAGCAATAAAATCCAAATTTAAGAAAGATGAATCTTTCTGTAGGAGTTGGGTTTTCTGAGAGACAGCTTCTCCTGACTTCCAGCTGCCACCTTCAAAATCAAAGCCTCTTGTTGCTAGGTCATGTTGCTAGGCGACCAAGGCACTGGGTTTGGGAGGGCAGGCTTCTCTGGGGATTATCATTCCAGGGCAGCTGCATAGTTGAGAGCCACAGCCACCCAAAGAATCACCTTGCCCAAAGCAGGTATAAATGTTTCAGAATCTTTAGCCTTTGTCAACATGAAATGGATTAAAACAACTTCCTTTAAGTAATAAACAGTTAGGCCTTGGCTCGTGACATAGTGGATAAGCACCAGCCTGCAAACCCAAAGGTTGCTGGTTCGATTCTCCAGCCAGGGAACATAACCAGGTTGCAAACCACGTCTCCAGCCAGGTCTGTGGCTGGAGGCAGGTGAATGGCAACCATACACTGATGTCTCTGTCCCTCTCTGCCTCTCTCTCTTCCCCTTTCTCTAAAAATGATAAAATTTTTAAAATCTTTAAAAAAAAGTAATAAACAGCTGGATTTGAAATCATATCAGACAAAAATACGTAAAAGCTGTCATAAAATTAATCGCTTCTGATATTTTGGTAAGGGAAGTTTATAAAAAGCTCAAATTTGTCATATACTCACTCCTCTTTGCTCACTATTCTTACAAAACCTGCTCTTCCCAAACAGGTACAAGTCCTAAGTGAATGTTTGCACTTGGCTAGACAGAGATAAGCTTGTCTTGTGAACCTCAATGGGAAAGCAATTCTTGGTATGCACTAAATACTCCCATATTAAAAGGCCCATACCACCTAATTTCTTCAGCCCCCAAATTTCCTGGAGTATTTGCCGACATTTGAGCTATCTAAAAGCTTATGATGCACTTTTCCTTAAATTGTACTTAGGTAGCATAGCCTTAGTTTTTAAGGAATTACTGCTTTTCTTATACACAAACAGCTTTGGCAATCTGTACTTTGGCTAACTTTCTGTGTTTGCATTTTCTCCTTTATCTAGCCAATCAAAAATCCCCCAACAGGGAAGAAATATGTCAGATGCCCTTGTAATTGTCTCCTTATTTGTAAGGACACATCTCAGCGAATAGGCTGTCCAAGACCCAACTGGTAAGAAAGAGATGAAGATTCATTCATGCAACAAGTATTTATTAAAGGCTCATATGTGCCAGGCATTGTTCTAAACAGAGTCTTTGTCCTCATAGTAATTGCAGAACCTAGATTATTTTTCTTTGTTATGCTTAGTTTGAAATTAATGGTTGAAGGTATTGTAAGATATAATATTCTTGAATAAGCAGTGGGAGTTTTCTTGGTGTTATGTACATAGTTTAATATACTATAATAAATCATTTACTTATTAAACTTATTTAAAAATAACTAATTAGCTTGTCTTTGACATAGTTTATCTTAGAGTTGTTTTCTATTTTAATCATCACTGTGGATCTGCCATAAACAGCATAATCTGCACAGTTTTTCTGGAATTATTTGCCCATGTTAAGTATCACCATGGATCTGCCCAGACTGTAGAATATCTAGACCCTGACATTTTTTCCTGTGGCTTCTTGCTTTTGGACCACTACATAAATTATTTGCTTAAAGAATTACTCTTTTAAGTAATATCAATTGCATTATACTAAACACATGCATTTTAAAATAATGAAAAGAAAACTTTGTATTAGTATGGTTTGAGAAGCTGAAAGAAAGCAGTAATTAAATGGCGAATTGTCTGGATGTGAAAATGAAAAAAGGAAGTACACATTGGTGGTTACAGAATAGAAAGGGGAATGTTAAGAAGAACAAAGGAAATAGAGAAGCCAGAGATCTTATATGCGTGACTTATGGACATGAAATCAGGGGTCATTGCTGGAGGGAATGGGTTAGTGGGTGGAGGGAATGGGTTAGTGGGACAACTGTAATAGCAAAATAAATAAAATATATTACAAAAAATTATTTGCAACCCTGCCTGCAAGGAAAGGAGCTCTCCCACTTCCCTTTCTGTCGGAATCTGACTAAGTATATGTCAAGGAATATACAGCTTGCTCCAAGAAATGTGGCTGTGATTTAGCACATCGACACCTTCATGGCACACAGTATTGGTTGATGTAGAATGTTATACTTTATTTAGTCTTCTACCAAACTCGAGTTGTCTTCCTAGGTAGGCAGTAAGAACTATTTTGTGATTTGAACTTAAAAGAGCTTGCAAATGGCAGTTAAATCATTCTCAAGTTGTTTTAAATATTGACTATTGCTATTTTCTGTAATTAGGTTCTAAAGCCGAATACTTAATTCACTTAATTTTTAAAAAAGATCTTATTTATTATTTTCAGACAGAGGGGAAGGGAGAGAGGCAGAGGGAGAGAGACATCAATGTATGGTTGCCTTTCATCTGCCTCTGGTTTTGCTTAATTTTAAAAACAATTACTATAAACTATTTTTAATGTTGTATTCCATGTTTTTAGCTATATATTCCAAATTTTTTGTAGCCCATTGGTGGGAAATTGAAGTTGTTTCGTTTTTCTTTCCACAGTAGACGCATAATTAACCTTGGCCCAGTAATGGTTATTTCTGAAGAACAACCAGCTCAAGCTGCATTGCCAATCCAAACAGAAGGTACAAGAGTTGTGTGTGGACACTGTGGAAACACGTTCCTGGTGAGTAATCAGACATTTGTTACAGTGACATCAATCTGTAAATGTTGATCATGACCACTTGGATTTGACCACTACACATGGTCTTACTGTTTTGTATAGTAACAGATCAAAAGATTAAAATGAAGCCTTTTAAAGAAAGATAAATCAGAGGTGCAGCTAGGATATACTGCATCCTCTGTGAGTTAGATAAAAAAAAAAAGTGCATCACCTGCTTGGTTCATTTATAAAGTGGGGCCTTTCTAGGTAGGTTAAAGTAGAGAAAGAGTACTACTTCCCCTTGGCCTGGCCAGTGGCAATCTGACCTCACCTTCACCTCTTCAATGGAGCACAACATGCAGGTTTATAGGTTCAGGAGAAAACACATACTATGATTTATCAAAATTTTTTATTAAAAACATCTTGGAGTAAAGGAAATTAATTCTGGTATTTATAATTAGATAAACGACTAGATAAAAATTTAGAAGGTATATAATTTGTTATAAGTAAAAGTTGAGTTCCCAGCCAGGTTTTTTGTTTATATTTTTAAGATTATATACCCTGGCTGGTGGCACAGTAGATAAGGTGCTGGACTGTGAACATAAATGTCACTGATTCGATTCCCCAGCCTGGGTTGCAAGCCAGGTCTCCAGCCAGGTCCTTAGCTGGAGGCAGGTGAAAGACAATCATACATTGATGCTTCTCTGACCTCTCTGCCTCTCTCCCTTGCTCTCTCTGTGGAAATAATAAAATCTTTTAAAAAAAGATTCTGTGGTTAATAATTGTGAGCTTGTTATTACTGTAATGGTCATAGTTTTGATCTTTTTTTAAATCCTTTTAATGTTTCATATAATAATGGCTTGGTGATGGTGGACTCCTTTAACTTTACCTTGTCTAAAGCACTTTATCTTTCCTTCCATTCTAAGTGATAGTTTTGCTGGATAGAGTGATCTTGGTTTTAGGTCTTTGCTTTTCATCACTTTGAATACTTTTTGCCAGTTCTTTCTTGCCTGAAAAGTGTCTTTTGAAAAATCAGCTGATAGTCTTATAGGAACCCCTTTGTAGGCAATGCCTTTCTCTTTCTGCTTTTAAGATTCTCTCATTATCTTTAACCTTTGGCATTTTAATTATGCTGTGTATTGGTGTGGTCTTCTTTGGATCTTATTTGGGACTCTCAGTGCTTGTTGGACTTGTAGGTCTATTTGCTTCACCAAAGTAGGGCAGTTTTCTTTCATTATTATTATTAATATTTTAATTTGAAAAATTTTTTAAATTTTATTGTTGTTGTATTACATTCATCCCCTTTTTGTTCCCCTCTGTCCTCCTCCCCACCTACCCACTGCCCCCAAAATCACTTCCACCTGTTGTCCATGTCCATGGTGCCATTATACTAGGTTCTTGTCTAAACTACTCCCCTTCCTTGCCTCTTCCTCCCCCCTCCCCCCAATCCCCTTCCTCTTGACCACTGAAGGCCTGTACACTGTATTCATATATTTAGTTCTGTTTTGCTTGTTGTTAGTTTTATTCATTATTGTACTGTAATGGGTAAGATCATATTGTATTTGTCCTTCACTGACTGGCTTATTTCACTGAGCATAATACTCTCCAGTTCCATCCATGTTGTTGCAAATGGTACAAGTTCCTTCTTTCTTTTTGCTATATAGAATTCCATTGTATAAACGTACCAAAGTTTTTTGACCCAATCATCCACTGATGGGCAGTTAGGCTGTTTCCAGCACTTGGCTATTGTAAATAGTGCTGCTATGAACGTAGGTATACATAGGTTCTTATGAATTGGTATTTCAGGATTCTTTGGGTATAGTCCTAGTAGTGGAATTGCTGGACCAAAAGGCAGTTCCATTTTCAGTTTTTTAAGAAAACTCCATACTTTTTTCCACAGTGGCTGAACCAGCCTGTATTCCCACCAACAGTGCACCAGGGTTCCCTTTGCCCCACATCCTCTCCAACACTTGTTGTTTGTTGATTTGTAGATGATTGCCATTCTGATAGGTGTGAGGTGGTATCTTACTGTGGTTTTAATTTGCATCTCTCTGATGACTAGTGATGTTGAGCATTCTTTCATATGCCTCTGGGCCCTCTGGATATCTTCCTCAGTGAGTTGTCTGTTCAGGTCCTTTGCCCATTTTTTAATTGGGCTGTCTGTCTCCCTGGTGTAGAGTCTCATTAGCTCTTTATATATTTGGAGATCAAACCCTTGTCTGAGGTATCATTGGCAATTATGTTTTCCCATACAGTTGGTTCCCTTTGAATTTTGCTGATATTTTCTTTAGCTGAACAGAAACTTTTCAATTTGATATAGTCCCATTTGTTGATTCGTTCTTTGATTTCCTTTACCCTTGGTGAAGTATCAGTAAACATATCTTGGGTAGGATATCCAAAAGTTTACTGCCTATATTTTTCTCCAGGACCTTTATGGTGGCACTGCTTATGTTGAAATCCTTTATCCATCTTGAGTTTCTCCTGGTGTATGGTGTAAGTTGGTGGTCTAGTTTTATCTTTTTGCATGTTGCTGTCCAGTTCTCCCAACACCATTTGTTGAAGAGACTGTTTTTACTCCATTGGATGTTCCTTTCCCCTTTGTCAAATATGAGTTGACCATAGAGTCCAGGGTTAATTTCTGGGCTCTCTATTCTGTTCCATTGATCTATATGTCTATTCATATGCCAGTACCATGCTGTTTTGATGACAGTAGCCTTGTAGTATTGTTTGAATTATTGGTATTGTGATTCCTCCTACCTTGTTCTTCTTTCTCAAGATTGATGTGGGTATTTGTGAGTGTTTTTGGCTCCATTTAAATTTTTGGAGTATTTTTTTCTATTTCTGTAAAGTCTGTCATTGATATTTTAATTGGGATTGCATTGAACCTGTAGATTGCTTTGGGTAGTATGGACATTTTAATGATATTAATTCTTCCCATCCATGAACATGGTATATGCTTCCATTTATTTGTATCTTCCTTGATTTCTTTCTTCATTGTTCTGTAGTTTTCTGAGTACAGGTCTTTTACCTCCTTAGTTAAGTTGATTCCTAGGTCATTTATTTTTCTTATTGCTATGGTAAATGGGATTTGTTTTTTCACTTCTATTTCTGTTGTTTCATTATTGGTATACAAAAATGCTTTTGATTTCTGGATATTGACTTTATACCCAGCTATTTTGCTAAATTTGCTTATTAGGTTGAGTAAGTTTTTGGTGGAGCCCATTGGATTTTGCATGTACATTATCATATCATCTGCAAATAATGATAGTTTGACTTCCTCCTTTCCAATTTGGATACCTTTGATTCCTTTTTCTTCTCTGATGGCTATAGCTAGAACTTCCAAGACAATGTTGAATAGAAGTGGAGAAAGTGGAGAGCCTTGTCTCATTCCTGATCTTAGGGGGAAAGCTTTCAGTTTTTGTCCGTTAATTATGATGTTGGCTTCAGGTTTCTCATAGATGGCCTTTATGATGTTGAGGTATGCCCCCTCTATTCCCATTTTGCTGAGGGTTTTTATCATAAATGGTTGCTGCACTTTATCAAATGATTTTTCAGCATCTATTGATATGATCATATGGTTTTTATCTTTCAATTTGTTGATGTGGTGTATTACATTGATTGATTTATGAATGTCGTATCATCCTTGCATCCTTGGGATGAAACCCACTTGATCATCGTGTATGATCTTTGTAATGTACTGCTGAATCTGGTTGGCCAATATTTTGTTGAGAATTTTAGCATCTATGATCATCAGATATTGGCCTATAGCTCTCTTTCTTAGTTGTGTCTTGCCCTGGTTTTGGGATTAGAATAATATTGGCCTCATAGAAATAGTTTGGCAGTCTTCCGTCTTCCTTTATTTTTTGGTATAGTTTGAGGAGGATAGGAGTTATTTCTTCTTTAAATGTTTGATAAAATTCACCTGTGTATCCATCTGGTCCAGGGCTTTTGTGCTTTGGAAGATTTTGGATTACTCCTTTAATTTCACTAGTTGTTATTGGCCTATTCAGGCATTCTGCTTCTTCTGGATTCAGTTTTGGTAGATTATACATTTCCAGAAATGTTTCCATTTCACCCAGGTTGTCATGTTTTTTGTCATATAGTTGTTTGTAATAATTCCCTTACAATCTTTTGTATTTCTGAGGTATCAGTTGTGATTTCTCCTCTGTCAGTTCTGATTCTGTTTATTTGGGTCTTCTCTCTTTTTTTCTTGTTGAGTCTGGATAAAGGCTTTTTATTTTGTTTATTTTTTTCAAAGAACCAGCTCCTGGACCTGTTAATTCTTTGAATTGTAGTTTGAATCTCTGAGTTATTTAGTTCTGCTCTGATGTTGATGATTTCCTTCCTTCTACTTGCTCTGGGCTTTGTTTGTTGTTGCTCCTCTAGTTCTTGCAGCTTTATGGTTAGGTTGTTTTTATCAACTTCTTGTGACCTTTTTTGGAAGGCCTGTTTTGCTATAAATTTCCCTCTGAGCACTGCATTGTTATATCCCATATGTTTTGGGCTGTTGTGTGTTCATTGTCATTTGTTTCCGGGAACTTTTTTATTTCAGCTTTAATCTCATTGTTGACCCCTTCATTGCTTAAAAGCATGTTATTCAGACTCCATGAGTTAGAAATTGTTTTTTTCCCTTGAGATTGGTTTCTAGTTTCAAGTCATTGTGATCTGAGAAGTTGCTTTGTGTGATTTCAATTTTCCTGTATTTGTAGAGGCTTGTCTTGTGACATGCCATGTGGTCTTTCTTAGAGAATGATCTATGTGCATTTGAAAAGAGTGTGTCTTTTGGTTCTTTGGGGTAAAAGACGCTGTGTACATAAGTTAGTTCCATTTCCTCTAGAATGTTGTTCAATGCCACTACATCTTTGGGTATTTTTGTTTGGAAAATCTGTCCATTTTTGATAGTGGGGTATTAAAATCCCCTACTATTAGTGTGTTGCTGTCTATATCTTCCTTAATGTCCACCAAGATTTTCCGTAAATATTTCAGAGCTCCTAGGTTGGGTGCGTATTTGTTTACCAGAGTTATTTCTTATTGATGTACTGTTCCCTTAAGTATTATATAATGTCCTTCTTTGTCCCTTTTTATGGCCTTCATTGTAAAATCTATTTTGTCTGAAATAAGTATTGCTACTCCAGCTTTTTCTTTGTGTCCATATGCTTGATATATATTTTTCCATCCCTTCACTCTCAATCTGTGTTGATCTTTTGTTCTGAGATGGGTCTCTTGAAGACAGCACAAATGTGAGTCATGTTGTCTTGTCCATTTGGCTACCCTATGTCTTTTGATTGGTGCATTTAATCCATTTACATTTAAGATAATTATTGATTGATACTTATTCTTTGCCATTTTCTCCCTTTGTGTTTATATTCCTCTTTGGCTTTCTCTGTTTCTTCAATTCATTTATTTGTTTATTTTTAAAGCAGACCCTTTAGCATTTCTTGCAATGCTGGTTTGGTGGAGATGTATTCTTTTAGTCTTCTTTTGTCTGAGAAAGTCCTTATTTCTCCTTCCATCTTGAATGAGAGCCTTGCTGGGTAGAGTATTCTTGATTGCAGGCCTATGTTTACCATTACTTGAAATGCTTTTTTCCATTCCCTTCTGGCTTGAATTGTTTCTGTTGAATAATCATTTGATAGACTTATTCGAGCCCCCTTATATGTTATTTGTCATTTCTCTCTTGATGCTTTTAGGATTCTCTCTTTGTCTTTGAGATTAGCCATTTTAATAATAATTTGCCTTGGTGTTGGTCTTCATTGGGACCCTCTGTGCTCCCTGAACTTGATTAATGTTTTCACTCATCATGTTAGGGAAATTTTCTATCATGACTTTTTTGAACAGGTTTTTTATTCCTTGTTTCTCTTCTCCTTCTGGTATTCCTATCATACTGATATTGTTAGGTTTCATGCTGTCCTGCAGCTCTCTTAAAACCTCTCCAATCTTGTTCAGTCTTTTTTTATTCTCTTGTACTGTCTTGGAGTATTTGTCTACAGTATCCTCCAACTCGCTGATCTGGTCCTCTGCTTCCTCTAGCCTTCTGTTGATTCCTTCTACCGTGTTCTTCAATTCAGAAATTGTATTTTTCATTTCCTCCTGGCAGTTATTGATAGTTTTTATGTCCTTTTTGATACTGTTGTAGCTCTCAGTAAGTTCCTTGTAACTTCCCTGGAATTGTTCATAGTTTTCTTTGAGCGGCTAAGCTCATTGAGCTTCTCTATCATCATTCTTTTGAATTCCTTATCTGATATTTGGTGTGCCTCTGTTTCTTTTGGTGGTCTTTCTGGGAATTCTTCCTTTCCTTTTGGTGATGGACTGATTCTTTTTTCCCACATTTTGGGTGTCTGTTGTGGCTTGCTTTTTGTTTTTTCTATTTTCCTTGGATTAATCAGCTTTGCTTCCTTGCCTTAGTTGAGCACCCTTCTGTATTAAGAGATTTGTGGAGTTCAATGTTGCAGTCTCCCAGATTTTCTCCACTCTTTGCTCTTGGTGTGGCCTTTATTTTGTCTGTCTTGTTGTATTCTGGATTGGTTGTGTATGTTGTTCCTTTCTTTCCAGTCAAGACACTCCTTCTATCCTTTCTCACATAAATGAGGAGAGGGAGAATCAGAAATCCTCAAGTATGAGTGAACAGTGTCAGCCTATGTATATAGTTGCCGCATTTGCCTCCCTGTTCACCCTTAGTGGTCCCTGATTGGTCCAAGTGGAGCCAGGACTTCTGGGCTTTTAGCAGGAAAAGAAAAAAGAAGAAAATAATAATAAGAAGAAAGGGTTTAGATGGCTGTTCACCCTTAATAATCCCTGATTGGTCCGGATGGAGCCAGGACTTGAGGGCTTTTAGCAGAAAAAAACATATATATATATATATATATATATATATATATATATATATATATGCACACACACACACACACACACATATATATATATATATATATATATATTTATATTTATATATATATATATATACACACACATAAAATAAGCAAAAAGGGTTTAGGTGGCTGTTCACCCTTTATGATCTCTGATTGGTCCAGGTGGAGCCAGGACCTGTGGGCTTTAACAGGAAGAAAAGAAAAAAAAATAAAAGGAAGAAAAAAAAAAAGGAAGAAAGGAAAGAATAAAGAAAGAGTTTAGGTGGCTGGGGAGGGGAGGAATACTTAGATTGAGGACTGGGAATGTGTTGTAGCCAGAGAGTGAGTAGACTTTAAATCAAGAGTAGAGGAAGGGTCTTGGGTATTAAGGTGGATTGAGATAGGGGAGCATTAAAAATATATGAGAAGTAACTTTTGAAAAGGATATGTTAGGGATTAATAGTTCCTGTAGCTCTCAGTATAACTCAGGTGCTTGAGATTAGCAGTGATCCATTTCCTGGGTCTGCCTCTTTTTCTTCGTCAGGTCTCTGCAGTCTTACAGTCTAGCTGATCTTGGAGTGGCAGGGCCTATGAGTGTCACAGTCAGGGCTGATTCTGAGTGTCAGCCCCCAGGTAGGCTGGGCCTTCAGTAGCCTAGCTGGGTTTTAGGACTGCCTGTGTTCTGGGGCCCGCAAGGTGCTCCCTCCAACTCCTGGTGGAGGTTTCTGCCTGTGATGGGCACCTGTCACCCCTGCAGGGCAGCCTGCAACCTCGCTGGTTCCTGTGATTACTGGCCCTGCCCCTGCTGCTCCTGGAGAAGGCAGCCCCTGTCTTCCAACACAGCCTGGGGTCTGCCATCACTGCCCAGCTCCCCCGGGTGAAGGCCAATCCTCCAAGCAGACCAGCTCTCCGAGGAGTCCTTTATACTGCCTCTGTGATGTGCCCCTACCAGCGCATCCTCAGTGTGGCCTTTGTTGCTGGCAATGGGCAGGTCAGTTGCCCCAGCTACAAATTCCTGGCTTGCAGTTTGGAGTTTCTGAGGGAGCCTGAAGGAAAGGCCTTCTGAGGGAAGGCCTGTGTCGGTGAGCAGGACTGGGCCTCCTCCCTCGCAGGAGCTTCAAGCTGCTGTTTCCCTGGTGGCCCAGCAGCTCTATTTTTAGCCCTCTGGCCACCCCTGCCAGTGCACTTCCCTGCTCCCCCATTCCTGCTCCCCGCAGGTCTCTTCTCCTCTGCCTTTGACCCAGTGAGGAGCTTCCTCTCCCTGTTGCAGGATGGAGTCTCTCACACAGTTCCCCCCCTGCAGGAGTTCAATTCCTTGTTCCCTCTGGCATTTTCCCTTGCTGCCCACACTTCACTGCTGAGATTTCTAGTCGTCAGGGAGCCTGGAGCTGGCTTCAGTTAAACATGCCTCTCTGGGTAGTGCCGCCACTGCCCAGAGCGAACCTTGGCCCGCTGGCTGGTTTGGAACTGTCTCACCTGCTCTCCTGCAGGTCTCTGCTACCTCTGGGATGTGCTCCCCTGAGTCCAGATAGGACCTGAAGATGTCTTGCGCTCCCTATCCTATCCTACAGCTGCTCTGATACTCGAGAACACCATCAGCACTGCTTTCTACTCTGTCGTTATCTTTGATCCCCGCCTTCATTAATTTTTAAAATAAGTTTTCAATTTCTTGCTCTTCTTCTCCTCTTACACGTCTATGGTTAGGATGATGGCATGTTTAAAGTTTTCCCAGAGGTTCCTAAGACTCTCCTCATTTTTTTTTCAATTCTTGTTTCCTCATTCTGTATTAGTTGACTGTCTATTTCTTTCTTATATTCTGAATCATTGATTTGAATTCTGGTTTATTTCCCTTCAACATTGGTTTTATGTAGGTTTCTTTTGTTTCACTTAGCATAGCCTTCATTTCTTCCCTTATGTATTTGTGGTACTCAAGCATGTCTGCCAAGCCTGTGAGCATCATTATCACCAGTGTTTTGAACTGTGGGTCTGTTAGTTTGGCTATCTCCTTGCCGCCTAGTTCTCCCATTGGAACCCTGTTTTGAGCCATACCTCTTTGTCTCCTCAAATTGACAGGCTCCTGTATTTGCCTTAGTGTCTTAGGTAGAGCAGTTGCATCTGTTATGTTTTAAGGGCCAGAACCTTAGGTATTCCTCAGAATGGGCAACCTGTTTCACCATGTCATGGTGCTGTATGTGGAAGAGATGTGTGAGAGGGAACGATGTCGCTTGCTCAGCACTTGCCCCTTTTCTTGGCACTTCTCCCACTTCTTGTATGGTACTGGTGCTCCTCTAGCTGTTGCCCTGGTTGTGGCTCCTAGAGTGGTGGATGTGCGAATGTTGTAGGGCATTGGAGGCCCTCTAAACAAGTGGACTGTGTTGAAAGGCCAGAAGTTTCTTCCTCCACCCCAGCCCCCACTGGTTTTCAAAGTCACAATCAATGTCCTTTATTTTCACCAGCCCCAGCCCTGGAACCATGAGCTGTGCAATCTGATATTGTGCTGGGACTACTCCCCTGGTGTCCCTCTCCACTTCTTTTTAATGTGTGACTGACCTTTATACTGGCTGCCATGTGCCCTTTCCACCACAGCTCCACCCCTCCTACCTGTCTGGATAAGTATTTATTTATATTATTGTTGGATATCCATGGAGCTCAATTTTCTGGTACTTCTGGTTGTCTCCAGTTTTAAGGTAATTGTATTCCTTCTTAGTTGTAGAGGGAGACAACATGTCTACCTAAGGCTTCTTCTTGGCCAGAACCTCTAGGTTAAGTTTCTATGGGGTGTTCCATACCTCAGATTCTTGTGAGGAGTATTCCTGGAAGAGGCTTGCTAGGAGATAAGAAAGGTAATAGTGTGAAGGTCTCATCCACTATTGAAACTACAGACTTTCACTTAGTTCCTGTTTTTATTTTATTATTTTTAATTTTATTTTATTTAAAAAATTTAATGTTATTGGTGTTGTATTATATCCATCCCTTTTTCCTCCACTCTGTCCCCTTCCCCACCCACCCACTTTCCCCCAAAGTCAATCCCATTTGTTGTCCATGTCCATGGTTCTTCCATGATAGTTCCATGCTCCCCTTCTTTGCCTCCTCCTCCCCCAATCCTTCTCATCTGCCCACTGAAGGTCTATTCATTGTATTCATGTATCTTGTTCTGTTTTGCTTCTTCGTTTTGTTCATTATTGTCCTGTAGTGTGGGTGAGATCATATGGTATTTGTCTTTCACTGACTGGCTTATTTCACTAAGCAAAATAGTTTCCAGTTCCATCCATGTTGTTGCAAAAGGTAGGTGTTCCTTCTTTCTTTCTACTGTGTAATATTCCATTGTGTAAATGTATCAAGTTTTTTGATCTACTGATGGGCACTTAGGGTGTTTTCAGCACTTGGCTATTGTAAATAGCACTGCTATGAACATAGGGGATATAGGTCTTTATGAATTGGTGTTTCGGAGTTCTTCGGGTATAGATCTAATAGGGAATTCCTGGATCTAAAGGCAGTTCCAGTTTCAGTATTTTTAAGGAAACTCCATACTGTCTTCAATAGTGGGTGCATCAGTCTGCATTCCCACCAGCAGTGTAAGTTCTTTATATATTTTGGATATCACACCCTTTTCTGAAGTATCATTGGCAAATATGTTTTCCCATACAGTTGGTTCCCTTTTAATTTTGCTAATAATTTCTTTAGCTGAACAGAAATTTTTGGCTTGAATAAGTCCCATTTGTTTATATGTTCTTTTATTTCCTTTGCCCTTGGTGAAGTATCAGTAACCATATTTCTGCATAGGATATCTGTAATTTTACAGCCTATATTTTTCTCCAGAACCTTAATGGTAGCACTGTTTATGTTTAATTCCTCTATCCATCTTGAGTTTATTCTGGTGTATGGTGTAAATTGGTGGTCTAGTTTTATTTTTATTTTTTTGCATGTTGCTGTCCAGTTCTCCCAACACCACTTGTTGAAGAGACCGTTTTCACTCCATTTTATGTTCCTTCCCCCTTTGTTGAATATTAATTGACTATAGAGTCCTGGGTTTTTTCTGGGCTCTCTATTCTGTTCCATTAATCTATATGCCTATTCTTATGCCAGTACCAGACTGTTTTGAAGACAGTAGCCTTTTAGTATAGTTTGATGTTCAGTATTGTGATTCCTCCTACTATGTTCTTCTTTCTCAACATTGCTGTGGCTATTTGCAGGCATTTTTGGCTCCATATAAATTTTTGAAGTGCTTTTTCTATCTCTGTGAAGTATGTCTTTGGTATCTTAATTGGGATTGCATTGAATCTATAGATTTCTTTGGGTAGTATGGATATTTTAATGATGTTGATTCTTCCCATCCATGAACATGGTATATGCTTCCATTTAATTGTATCTTCCTTCATTTCTTTCTTCAGTGTTCTGTAGTTTTCTGAGTATAGGTCTCTTACCTCCTTGGTTAAGTCGATTCCTAAGTACTTTATTTTTCTTGTTGTTATAGTAATTAGGATTTGTTTTCTAGCTTCTATCTCTGATATTTCATTATTGGTATACAAAAATGCTTTTGATTTCTGAATATTGACTTTATATCCAGCTATTTTGCTAAATTTGCTTATGAGGTTGAGTAAGTTTTTCATGGAGTCTATTGGGTTTCCTATGTACACTATCATGTCACCTGCAAATAATGACAGTTTGACTTCCTCCTTTCCAATTTGGATACATTTGATTCTTTTTTCTTCTCTGATGGCTATGGCTAGAAGTTCCAAAATGATGTTGAGCAGAAGTGGAGAAAGTGGACAGCCTTGTCTCATTCCTGATCTCAGGGGAAAGCTTTTAGTTTTTGCCCCTTGAGTATGGTATTGGCTTCAGGTTTCTCATATAGAGCCTTTAAGATGTTGAGGTATGCTCCCTCTATTCCCATTTTGCTGATGATTTTTATCATAAATTGTTGCTGTATTTTATCAAATACTTTTTCAGCATCTATTGATATGATCATATGATTTTTGTCTTTCAATTGTTGATGTGGTGTATTACATTTACTGATTTGCAAATGTTGTACCATCCCTGCATCCCTGGGATGAAACTCACTTGATTATGGTATATGATATTTTTAATATATTGCTGGATCCAGTTGGCCAATATTTTGTTGAGAATCTTGACATCTATGTTCATCAGAGATGTTGGCCTATAGTTTTCTTTCTTAGTTGTGTCTTGACCTGGTTTTGGGATTAGAATAATATTGACCTTATAGAAAGAGTTTGGGTGTCTTCCCTCTTTTTGGATTTTTTGGAATAGTTCGAGAAGGATAGGGGTTAGTTCTTCTCTAAATGTTTGGTAGAATTCACCTGTGCAGCCATCTATCTAGTCCAGGGCTCTTGTGCTTTGGGAAATTTTTGATTACTTCTTCAATTTCACTAGTTGTAAGCCTATTCATGCTTTCTGCTTCTTCTGGATTCAGTTTTGGTAGATTATATGCTTTCTGAAATTTGTCCATTTCACCCAGGTGTCATATTTCTTGTCATATAGTTGTTTGTTGTAATTTCTTAAAATCCTTTGTGTTTCTGAATTATCAGTTGTGATTTCTGTTCTGTCATTTCTTTTTTTTTTTTTTTTCACATAGGGAAGCATTTATTTGAGGTTTAACATGAAATCATACAAATAAAATTTGTATAAACACAAATCCACATCGAATCATAACAGATAGCAAAAGACAAAGTAAAAACAAAGAAACCTAATTGGCGGCTATATACAGTTGGACATAATTGTGTCTTGTACACTAGAAAGTCTTTTACAAAATAATCACCTTAGAGCAACAGAAGATCAATCTTCAATGTTATCCTTCAAGATGGGTTACTTAAGCAATCTCCTCCTGTTTTCTCCAATGTCCTCCATTAGTATGGCTGATAATTGTTTTGGTGATTGACACCCCCTTGAGATGCCTTGCCATAAGTGCTCTGTTGGCCACTGTAGTCTGCATATCCCTGTCCATATCCATAGTTCCCATAGTTATACCCGGTATAATCATAGCCGCCATAGCCACTATAGTTTTGATCACCACCATAGGCACTATTGTAATTTCCGTATCCTTGATCATAATAGTTATTAAATCCTTGGTTCCAGTTTTGGCCCTG
>PVIW01013870.1:0-25727 GCA_004026585.1 Noctilio leporinus | reverse complement strand
GGGGTTGGATTATTGCTTCAATTTCACTAGTTGTAAACTGTCTATTCAGATTCTCTGACTCTTCCTGATTCAGTTTTGGAAGATTGTATGTTTCTAGGAATTTACCCATTTCATCCAGATTATCCAATTTGTTGGCATATAGTTTTTTGTAATACTTTCTCACAATCCTTTGTATTTCTTTGATGACAGTTGTTACTTCTCCTCTTTCATTTCTGATTGTACCTATTTGGGTTCTCTCTCTTTTTTCTTAAAGAGTCTTGTTAAAAGTTTGTCAATCTTATTTTTCTTTTTAAAAAAACACTGTCTTCCATCTTGGCCACCAACATGACATCCAGACTGAAGACGACCTGGAAGCTTTGGGGCCCCACTGAGTTACAGCCATGGCCACACTGGCAAGCACAGGAAGCACCCCGGAGGCCAAGGTAATGCTGGTGGCTTGCATCATCACAGGATCAACTTTGACAAATATCACCCTTTGGGAAAGCTGGTATGAGGCATTACCACTTAAAGAGGAACCAGAGCTTCTGCTCCACTGTCACCCTTGACAAACTGTGGACCTTGGACAGTTAGCAGGCATGGGTAAATGCTGCTGCCAAAAACAAGACTGGAGTTGCCCCTGTCACTGATGTGGTGTGATTGGGCTACAGCAAAGTTCTGGGGAAGGGAAGGCTCCCAAAGCAGCCTGTCATTGTGAAGGCCAAACTCTTTAGAAGAGCTGAGGAGAAGATTAAGAGTGATGGTGGGGCCTGGGTGCTGGTAGCTTGAAGCCACACAAGGAGTTCATTAAATTCTCACAAGAGTTTTAAAAATAAACAAAGAAACAACAACAAAAAAAACACAGCTCTTGGTTTCACTGATCTTTTGTGTATGTGTGTTGGTTTTTTTCTAACTCTATTTCAGGTCTGATCTTTATTTTTTCTGTCTATTCACTTTGTGCTTTATTTATTTATTTATTCCCCAGTTCCTTTAAATGTGAAGTTAGATTATTTGATTTTTTTTCCTTATGTCCCAAGTTAGGCCTATAAGGTTCTGAATTGCTCACTTAGGACTGCTTTCACTGCATCCCATAGATTTTGGGTTGTTGTGTTCTCATTTTCATTTGTTTGACGGTAACTTCTGATTTCTTCTTTAATCTCACTGTTAACTCATTCATTGTCTATAGTACTATGTTATTTACTATAACATATTTGTGTGATTTTCCATGCTTTGTGTAGTTCAGTTTGTTTTCTGAAGTTCACTTGTTTTTATATCATGGTCAGAGAACAAAAAGTTGATTTAGCATTAGGAAATCACGTAATTTACCAAATTAATGGAATAAAGGAGAAACATTATGTGTTCATCTTGATACATGCAGAAAGAAATTTAATAATATTCAACATCCATTCATAAAAGTATTTAGCAACAAGAAATAAAAGGGAATATCTTTAACGAACAAAAGGTAAATAAAAAATTACTGTGTTTTTATATGAGCAACAAAACTTAAGATAATGAAATTTTTAGACAACATAACACTGCATCAAATATACCCAAAAATTATTTTAATAAAAAATGTTCAAGACCTCAACAGAGGAAGCTATAAAATATTACTGAAAAAAATTTAATTGACCTAAATTTATTCAGACTCAATGTCATCCCAAGATTTTAATATATGCAAGAAAACTGACAAAGTGATTCTAAAATTTACAAGGCATTGTTAAAGGATAACAAGATTTGCTCATGAAACCTGACTCCTACACTACACTACATCAAAATCAATTCCAAGTGAAGTGTCAATATAAAATCTGCAAGACAAACCAAAAGAGCTTTTAGGAAAAATAAGAAAGAAGCAAAGAAAGAAAGGAAAGGAAAGAAGAAAATCTAGGGTATGGAAGGTTCCTCAAACATAAAAGGCACTCAACATTGTCCTGAATGGTGTGGCTTAGTGGATTAAGCACCGGCTTGTGAACCAAAGGGTTGCCAGTTCAATTCCCTATCAGGGGTACATGCCTGGGCTTCCTGGTGGGGGCATGTGGGAGGTAACCACACATTAATGTTTCTTTCCCTTTCTCCCATCCCTCCCCTCTCTTAAAACAAAAAACAAAAAACAAAACAAAAAAAAAAAAAACAAAAAAAAACAAACAAAAGCAAAACCCAAACCACCCCAAAACAACATCAAAAAAAGCACTCAATATCAAGACAGATTTGCAATACATCCACAACAAAGGGTTTGAATCTAGACCACACAAATCAATAGACAACTCAGTATAAAGAGGCACTTCATTTAAAAAAAAAAAAAAATCAAATTACTAATAAACAGGGTGAGGCAAAAGTAGGTTTACACTTGTTCGTAGGGAAAACAATACAATAATAATTATTAAAATGATATAAGAATAAAGCATTTAGTGTACTCACAACTATAATCCTACTTTTGCCCCACTCTGTAAGTATGTGAAAGATGATAGTTTCCACACTGTCTACCATGTAGGTAGGACACAGAAAAGTAAAAATTAAAGGTAGACAATCTCATTGTATACACCCAGCAATACTGGCTAACAAAAAAGACTGACAATATTAAGTACTGGTAGGGTGCAAAACAAAAGGAATTCTCATAAACCATCAGTAGCATAAAGTGGTACAACCAAGTTCAAAGTTTCCACTTAAAACTGCAGATGTAGCCCTGAATGGCGTGATGCAGTGTGTTGGGCATAGTCCCACAAAGCAGAAGACTGAGGATTTGATTCCTGGTCAGGGCACATGCTTGGATTGCAGGCTAGGTCCCTGGGTGGGGGGCATGTGAAGGGCAAGCAATCGATGTCTCTCCTTTTTCTCCCTTTCTCTCAAAAACTAAATAAGTAAAATCTTTAAAAAATAACCCTGAATATATATGCACAACTTATGTCCAAATAATACCACTCCTTAGTATATGTAATAGAGAGGAATGAACATGCACAGCACCCTAGAAGGCGTATGTTCAATAAAGTTCACACCAAGGTCATTTCCAACAGCCCCAAACTGGAAACAACCCAAATATCCATCAACAGTAGAAAATATAAACTGTAACATCAATATAGTCATACAACTGGATACTACACAGCAATGAAAATTAAAGTCACTACAGTCCTCATGACATGGATTAAACCTCAATAAACAAGTATTGTGAGATTCTATTTAAATGAAGGAACGAATCTATCCTGGCCAGTTAGCTCAGTTGGGAAGAATGTCATCTGCATATACCACAGTTTCCAGTTCAATCTCTGGTCTAGGAACATATAAGAATCAACCGATGAATATGTGAATGGGTAGAATAGCAAATTGATGTTTCTTTCGCTCTCTAAAATCAATACAAAATAAAAATTAAATGAAGAAAAAATAAAAAGGTAAAAGTCAAGTGCGGAGAAATCAAGTTTAGGTGGAAAGATTACCATATCATAATTCATGCTAGTTACTCTCAGGGATGGAAGGGGGACACTGATCAGAAGGGAGTCTAAGAGGGATGCCTGGGGCTGGCAGTTTAATAATTCCTGATTTGGGTGGGGGGTTACAGAAGTGTTGGATTCACTAAGCTGTAGAATAAAAAATATTTATACGCTAAATAAGCAAATCAAATGGCCAAAAATATTAGAAAAAGTGCCCATTTATTATATAAAGATGGCTCCAATTAAAAATTGAAGCCCAAACCAACCCTTAGATTCTGTCAGATTCATTTAATTTTTCTGACAATAAAAAATTGCACTTAATAATCAACTAAAAAAAAAGAACATGGCTAATATATAAACTCAGTGTTAATACTATTCCCCCTAGCTGACATTCACCAACCACAGTGACTGTCCCAGTATGTAACAGAACACTGAGGACTGGTGGCTTATGGATAAAAATCTCACAGATGGGTAAATCAAACCCCTGGACTACAGAGAGACCTAATAACTGGTTGGCTTACTCAGCATTTATACTGTAAGTGTTAATAGTCCCACTCTGCTAAGCCAAACTCTTTTTATATTATAAATCACTCATTCACCTACAAATCTAAGGCCCTGAAAACTAGAACTTTAAAAAAAATCCTCATCAGAGGACATGCTTATTGATTTTAGAGAAAAAAGGGAAGGAAGGGAGAAATATCAGTGTGGGAAAGAAACATCAATAGGTTGCCACACTCTCAACTGAGGAGGGAACTGCAAACCTAGGCAGGTGTTGGGACCAGGAATTGAACCTGTGACCTTTCCATTGGACAACATGCCAACCAAGCCACACCAGCCAGGAAAAGAGAACTTGAATTTTTACTCACATTACTAAAATCTAAACCTCATTTATAGTCTTAATCATTTCTTAGTTTTATCCACTTTTGAGGCTTTAGGTACACTGCCTACAATTCTTTCGGAACAGCAAAATTAAGATTGTACCAATAGGCAAACACTTTTAAACAAAACACTGGAAGGTCAGGTTCACCTCTCACCTCAAGGCGCTTACAATCTATCAGGGAAAATAATACCTAAAAACATTTCTATCTTTACGGTACTGCAACTAACAAAAGTATTAATGGCATTGGCCTTCAATTATTTATGTACTGGACAGTATTTTTCAATGTCAGCAAGTGTGTACACTACATTTCACTTCTATATCCTCAGGACCCAACACAGCCCCTAGCACCAAGTAGCTCATTAAAAAGTTTGCTGAATGACTGAACAAAAAAATGAACACAAGGTTACACACGACAAATGGGAAATTTATAGACGATGAAACAAATCCAATATAACGGTGTGACTACCCTGTGGGGCGTTTGGTCACCCCTTCATCCCAAACCCCAGCCCACAATTCGTTCCCTCATTTATGAATGGGACATACACTAAAAACTAACTAACCGCACGCTGGATTAAGTACCAAGATTAACAAAATCCCATTCCCTGTAATTCAGGGAGCCACACTCCAGTAGATCAATATGTAAGCAGCGCTGATGCTTTTAGGGCCTAAACACAGCCCAGAGGAGGGCGCAGCTGACTGCTGCAGGGGTTGGGTCGAAACAAGCAGAAAGTGGTCTTCAGGAGGGGGAACGGTGAGCGCCAGGCGGTGCGAGGAGGGGTGGCAGGTATGGCTGGTGGCGGCCATCAAAGATGCCCAGGAGGACAGGTGGCAGTGGTCAGGTTCAGAAGACCTCTGAATGCACCCTTCAGGGTGAGATACTGGGTGAATGGACGATTTTTTAAAAATTACTCTTCCATTACAGTTGATAATCCTGGTTATTTCACACCAGAAAATTGACTGCGGCTCCGGCAAAAACTGAAACGACGGCATGGACAGTGACTCTGAGCTGCAGACTAATTTCAACGTCACTCCTTGCAAGCAGCGTGGCCTCAACCCGGTGTGTCAACACCGAGCACCCTGTGAACCCGTCACCGACCCTCACACCCAGCCCCGCACGCGCTTCGGGCCACACGACTTCGCAACTTCCCGAGATTCCTCCCCCGCCGCCTCCCGCCGCCACCCGCCCGCGGCTGGCTCACGCACCCCTTCGGTCTTCATGTCCAGGATCCTCTCCACCTCGAACACATCCTCCCCGTCCTCCTCGCTGTCCCCCAAGGCCTCCGCTCCTATCGTGCCCACGTCCATCTCATCGCCCACCGCTCCCTCGCCTTCGCCTTCGCCTTCGCCTGCAGGCGGCTCGCCGAGGCTGGGGGAACCCGACACAGGAGCGGCAGCCACGCCCGCTCCTTCTGCATCCGTAGTCGCCATAGCAGGAGCGCTGCAAGCCGCCGGAGCGGTCGCGACGCACGCCGGGCGCTGTCCACCCTAGGCCCCGGCCGTCTCCCTCTCTGTGACGCCACAGGATGGAAATCAGCAATGGTGGGCCGGAGCCCAGAACGACACGCTCCCCAACCAATCACGTCGAGGCGGGAAGCCCCTTTGTGTCACAGGAAGTGGGTGGGTGGGCCGATGGGCGCTGAGCGGAAGAGGAATTAGTAGAGGGCTTGAGGTCCAGGTGGGGAGGGGCCGGCCGGGAAGACTTTTGGGCGCACGTCGTGGCTGGAGGTTGGGACCGCTGGTTTATCTGCACCATCGGAGGGGCGTGTTCAGGAGGGAGCCGGCCCTGGGGAGGACAGGCCCTACTATGGCCTTCAAACCCTACAGTCTGGCGGGTTCACCCGAAGCTTTCTAGGAAAGGCACGGGCAGCTCCGGAGACCGGTTGGAGCCCAGCCGATGTACGTGTTAGGACGGGGCGCGACTGGTGCGAGTCAGCGCCGCAGCGGTGTACGCTCTGGCCAGTGCTGTTGAAACACATGGGCACTAATCAGGCCGAAAATCTAGTTTTCTAGAGTCTACCTGGGTGTTTTTTTTTTTTTTTTTTTTTTTTTTTTCCTGTTGACAATATCTGACGGGATGTGGTGAGGTGGGGGACTGGGTGAAAAAGGTAAAGGGATAAAGTACAAATTGGCAGTTTAAAAATAGGGGATGTAAAGTAAAGCATAGGTAATATAGTATGTACGAGCCAGGTGACGACAAGAAATATCAGGGGACCACTTTGTATGTGATTGACTAACCACACCAAACTGTATACCTGAAACTAATGCAAAACAATACTGAATGTAAACAGATTGCAAAATAAAATAAAAAATATATCAGAGGATGTGTGAAAAGTATCTTCTCCAGGTTGTGGATGATTGACAAAGGCAGTCACCCAAAGTTGCTAGGAAAGTCGGCTTAAGGGTAAAAGTTTTTGTCACTTTGAATTGCAAATAAAGTATTTACTACTTGCAAGCATTTTATTATTTTTTTTCCCAAGAGTATGCTGAATCTACAAGATCACCTTTTAAAATTTAACTCGGAGGTTAAAGCATACTCTATGAACAACACATCCCTTTGGAGAGGATCACCAGCTTGGAGTTGGTGCACTACTTTTGTCATTTGCTGAGCTTACTAAATGGACAAAGGAATACAGCGAATAGAGTCTGCTTTCCAGTCCATAAAAGGAAGACACACAACAATTCTAATAATTAAGATATATTTTTTAAATAAATAAGTTTAAAAAATATTATAACCGAGTACCATCAGTTGATGGAGGAAAGTTCATTATTTTGGAAGAATTCCAGGTAGTAAATACAGAAGAGAAAATCACAATATTTCATAAAAATGATTTAGGCAACAAAACTATTAGGTGAAAGCTGGGTGAAAATACTGGATGCCGAAGTATCTCTCCACAGATTCAGGGTAAACACACCATCACTGTGGAAACCCATTATATGTGAACATTATTAGAAGAACAACAACCGGACTATGGCTTGTGTGGACAAAAATGTTGACCCTTAATCTAGTCAGGCTTTTAGACCTAATTTCCATTAAAAGAACAACAACCAGACTATGTCTTCTGTGGACAAAATGTTGACCCTTAATCTAGTCAGGCTTTTAGACCTAATTTCCAGTCTACAAGAAACATGGGAAAAGAGAAAGGAAGCAAATGGCGGAGTCCAGAAAGTGGGACATATTATAGGACATACAACTGACCCTATTTCTTCAAGTCAATAGCAGAAAAGAAGAATATTCTAAATTTATAAACACTTGGCAAAATATTTTATTTCTTGAAGTAAAGATTTAAGTAGGCCCTGGCTGGTGGCACAGTGGCTAAGGCACTGGCCTGTGAGCCAAAGATTGCTGGTTCAATCCCAGCTAGGGCATATAACCAGGTTTTGAGCCAGATCTCCAGCCAGGTCTTGTAGCTGGAGGCAGGTGAAAGGCAACCATACCATACATTGATGTTTCCCTCCCTGCCTCCCTCTCGTCCCCTCTTTCTAAAAATAATAAATAAAATCTTAAAAAGAAAAAGATTTAAGTGTATATATTCATAGTAAAAAATTTTCAATTAACCCAAATATGTAAGAAAGTTTCTACTAAAAGGTAACCACTTTGGAATGTGACATGACAGGTTTTTATTGTAATCCACATATAAATACCCATTTACATCATTTTTATTTTTATTTATTCTTAAAAGTTTATTTTTTTATTTATTTTAAGATTTTATTTCATTATTTTTAGAAAGAGGGGAAGGGGGAGAGGCAGAAAGGGAGAAAGACATCAATGTATGGTTGCATTTCACCTGCCTCCAGCCACAGACCTGGCTGGAGACCTGGTCTGCAACCTGGTTATGTGCCCTGGCTGGGGAATCGAACCTTCGACCTTTGGGTTTGCAGGCCGGCATACATCATTTTTTAAATGTTTTATTATATGTCTTTGTGTGTGTCCATATTTCTATAAGATGAATTTCTGGAAGTGGACTAGCTTTCAGTAAAGTTTATAAGTCAAAGGAGGGTGATGATTTAGATTTTGATAAATATCTCTATTGCAGGATTTTGTTTTAGTAGAATAGTTCCAACAATGTAAGGAAGTAAATTTACCCACATATTCTGTTACTGGGTATGATCAATCTTTTAAGTCCCTTAATCTAATAAACCATGAAACCACTGTTTATCTTTTGTGTCAAGCAGGCAAGCCCAAGGTCAAGACATGACTGATTCAGACAGTAAAGATAAAATAAGCCATTGTAGATTTAGATAATTTATTACTTATATAAACAGCAGGAGGAAGAGAAGTCAGACACCACCTCATCTTGTTCCACATCCCCAAAGAAGCTAGATAATTGTGACATGATTTGTGGGACATACTGTTGAGGAGCCTATTCTAAATGCGGCTAAGAGGGTTTTAGTCTGTAGCTCTATTCTGAGGTCCATACTGTAACAGAACCCTTGGGGGGTTTTCAGTTTTAATGGGCCCATTTTGTCCATCACCAAAAGGAAAACTCTTAATAACAGAGTTTGATGAAAATGAAAGGTATTTTGTTTAAAAGTTACACAAATTTAAAGATGCAATTCTGCCATTAAGTTCCACTCCCTTTAAGAACACCCAAAATAGCCCTGGCTGGTGGCACAGTGGTTAAGGTGCTGGCCTGTGAACCCAAAGGTCGCTGCTTTGATTCCCTGCCAGGGCACATAACCAGGTGGCAAGCCAGGTCTGCAGTCAAGTCCTTAGCTGGAGGCAGGTGAAAGGCAACCATACATTGATGTCTCTCTCTCCTTCTCTGCCTTTCTCTCCCTTCTCCGCTCTCTAAAAAATAATAAAATCTTAAAAAATAAAATAAAAACACCCAAAATATACAATTCTGCCAGATCAGGCCAGTTTCAGAATAAACGAGCAAGAGGTACTGTCTTTCAGAAACACAACAGTTTACAGCTTAGCATTTTCCAGTCATAAATTCAAAGTTTCCGGCCGTTGCTGTACTTGATTGGGGAGGTTCTTGTGCATACCCTCTAACTCTTACATCACACATACTTCTCTTCCTTTGGGCAACCTGCATGTCTCCCTACCCCTGCCCCTGCCCCCCTCAAACTTGGTGAGTCCTTTCCTGTTCCTCAAGCCACTTGTCTGTCTGCATGTCCATCAGAGAGGGACGGAGAGGGGGAGAGAGAGGAAAGGGGAGAGGAGAGAGAGATTGATGGCTGATACCCTATTTTAAATTCCTGATCTTGCAGCCTTTGACGTAGTGGGTATAATAAACAGTCCTGACCACTGACAGAATTTTGCGCAGCACTGTAAGCCTTTTTATCACTATCCTAAGGTTAGAGCCCCTCCTATTTTCTTGGTGCACAAAGGATAAATGCTCGTCCACTGAGTCTCCCCCTTCCCCCCTGCCCATTTCCAAACCACGAAGAGTAGGGGATTGTGGCTTTCTCCCACTCTGTAACAATAACTCATCAGAACTGGGAGGTGATGCGAAGCCATCTCGTGATAGCCTCCCAGGGAGACATGAAGGCAGGTGGGAGAAGGCCTCATGGCTGCTCCTCACAGGCCTCTTTTCCTTTGGGTACCAATAGGATCACCAAGCCTTCTACCAAGATTTAGTGAGTTGCAGTCCAAGCCCAGGGAACTAGGATGGGTTGCACGTTAGGATGTTGGAAGTCACTCAAGATGAAGGCAGGACTTGCAGTAGGAAGGGAAATCCTAAACCATGTGAATGAGGGGCAGTACTGGACAACTGGTGATTGGCAGCAATGAGGATAAGCAAAGGGTAGCCAAAAGACTGTATCCCTAAGAAATTGGGGTTTTACATAAACGTAGAGAGGTAATGGCCTTGGAGGGGTAATGTGGAGGAAAGTGGACCTTATACTTTTCACAAAAAATAACTGAAAATAGATCGCAGACCTAAATGTAAAATGCAAAACTATAAAACTTCTAGAACATCGGTGAAAATTTAGATCACCTTGGGTTTGGTGATAAGATTTGACATTCCAATACCAAAAGCAAGAACCATGAAAACGTTGCTTGGGACACACAATTTCTCTAAGCAACAAGGAAGTATCAAGGGATCCACAGTCTAAGACCCACACCAAGGAGGATGCATACTGTGGGGCAAGGTCTGGATACCCAAGTCCTTGGAAATGGGAATGCGCACATCGGCCAAAGACCCTTGTTTCTTTCCACCTTGCTCAGTCTAGCTGGACCAGTCGGTGCCAGACTCCTGAAAGGGGAGAAGGGACTTCAAGGACCATCCAAATGTGTCTTTTATTACCTTAAAAACATTCAACCACAAGAAATCTGTAATATTGCAATTTTTACTTTATTATTGCTTATTCAGTAATCAATTCTGCTTCCATTTATTCTAAAGTGACTTATTGTTACATCTGATTAAATCGTAATTAAATTTTCATCATAGGTATCTATTAATATTGGATTATTTTATAGATAGAAGCATGGACCAAGTTTAAAATGCAGCTTTATCTGTTTCAGCCTTGACCATAATTAAGAACTCTGTGAAGTGTAGAGGTGGCGTTCATGGGTTGGATTCCCAATAGTTGTTTAGTGGCACAGTCCCAGTCTTTACCCAATTCAAGCCGTTGGCAGATAGATGGATATTGTCCTTCAGTTCTTCTTACCCATTCGCTTGCTTTCTTTATTTTCTCAAAATCCCACGGAATATCCCTAGATTTAAAACAACAACAATAACAACAACAACGTTTCCATCAATTAATTCTGAATATAATTGTACCTGAAATGTAATATGATAATGATTCTAACACATTAGCTCAGACAAAATGATTCTGTCAAAAATTAAGATATTTAATAAAAGCAGTAATGTTTGACATTTTATTAAAGTTCTTTGATCTGTTTGACATACTTTTAACTTATTAATTACATTTTTAAGTATATTATACCCACCACTTCCACTGTGCAACACTGTGCAACACAGACTTCCCTGCTGTCTCTAGGAAAAGTCAGGCATCTTCTAGCCTTTATACATCTGTTTATTCTTTTCCATTCTCCACCTAAATCATATGCATTCTTCATGTACAAATTCAATCCTATTTCACAAACTAGGCTTCCATTTTCTCTTCTTTCCACTGTACCAGGAATTCTCAGCTTGATTAGTTATTTGCAAAGTACCTGAGAATCACCCATGAAATTGGTATATATTTAATTCTATCACATAAACTTACTAGTAAAGTGTGCAGATCAAAACCAAGTGTGTGTCTGCTAAATTCTGTTGAATATTCCAGACTGTCAAATATTCAAGTCTATTCAAGACTTAGAAAAATTCTGAATTTTAAATTAGTATTAGTTAGCCGCTTCCTCTTTTGTCGCCTGCTAGAATTGTTAATAAACACATGGTAACATATACTAAAGTTTAAAGAAAATTGTGTGGGTGGAAACTAAAAATTTGAAAAATTCTCTTCATCTTCCTAATTTTTTTCTCTGTAAACTGGGAAAGGGCCATCAGAATAGTGTGGTGGTTAAGACCTGGGCACAAACCCTGGTTCTGCAACCACAGAACCTATGCAATATTTGGCAACTTTGATTCAACACTGGAAGTACTGGTTTCCTCAATTATAATAACAATATGAGATCTCGTGGGTTGTTATGGGGATTAACAAAATGCATGCGTAAGCCTCTGGCACACAGTAGGCAGTCAATAAATCTTTGCTTACAGCCTTGGCTGGTGGCTCAGTGGAATGGCACCAGCCTGAGAACCCAAAGGTCACTGGTTCAATTCCTCAGTAAGGGCACATAACCAGGTTGCAAGCCAGGTGTCCAGCCAGGTCCATAGCTGGAGGCAGGTGAAAGGCAACCATACATGGATGTTTCTCTCCCCCTCTTTCTCCCTCCCTGCCCTTCTCTCCGAAAATAAATAAAATCTTTAAAAATAAATAAAATAAATATTTGCTGAATACCATGACATTAACATACCAAACAGCAACAGGCCAAAGTGGTTAAGTGATCTGCTTCTCAATAATCATTAATCTATATATAGTTACTAGCAACTGGAAGCAACAAAACTAATTTTAAATATTCTACTAATTCAACTGGCCTTCCTTTAATACAGGTGGCCTTGAGGCTTCCGACTGACCCTCCCACTATTGAGAAAATTTTGTTAATACACTTCTATGCAATGTGCTACTGCATTCATATTAAGTACACCATAAAGTAGTAAAAAGAGAAAACTTTTAAATAGGCAATAAACAGGAAGTAGAATTGTTTATAAGTTTTATTTAAGTGCCAACCAACCATTTTGCTTTCACAGTAACAGAAATATAGTAAGAACCGTATTTCACTTTTTAAAATATTGCTTTATTACTTTGATTTGCAATTCAAATGTAGGTTCAAAGTTATTAATACTTGCTCTAGAGGTTATCATATTGGAGAAGATCAAAACAAAAGAAGTGCATCTGTGAGAGGGTAAAAATAGGTCTACTCATTTAATTTCATCTGTAAATATGTATCTCTAAGGGATAAGAACTTTTTCTTAAATAGGACACTTAAAATAGATATAAATAATTCTTTAATATCACAAAATATCCAGGTAATATTTAAGCTTCCCTAATTTTAAAAAATAAAATGGATTTTTTTCAAATCAGGATCCAAACAAGGTCTACACCTTGCCCTTTGTTCATATGTCCATTAATTTATAGATTCCACTTCTCCCCTCTTTTTTGTCTTGCCATTTGTTTTCTGACATCCGAGCCACTACTGAGTATATCCCCATGTCTATGTAATATGTTAAACCTCTATTCTCTGATATTTGATCTTTCTTATGTAAAATACACAGTTCTAAGTCAAAAATCATAAAATAAGGTATATTAGGAGAAACCTAGTTTTCATTCTTGTCTCCTTCTCCTTCTCCTAGATAAGATTTTATTTTTTTATTAGTTATCCCCTTACCTTGCCTTTTAAAGAAACATAAGCAAATTATATATGTGTGTATGTGTATATACAGTGGTGGCCATTTACATGGGTTCTGGATGGAGTTTTGATGAGTAAGGGGCATCCATAGGTGCACTTAAGGCCCAGTGTGGTACCAGGGGTTGGCCAAGGGCTAGCAGCCAGGGCCTGAGAGCTCGCTCTCACTACACTGCAACATTCTGGCATAAAATTTAAAGTCATTCCAGAATTCTAAATTTGAACCTGGTCTTCTAGGTAGTTAGGAAGTTGGATTTGCCAACGTAAAACTTTAGAACATATTTTAGTTTAACTTATAACTTTTTAATACATAGACTTACAGCAAGTGGGTTTGCATTTGTATTCTTGGCCCAGGCCCCGCAATTGATGGGATCAGGCCTATTCCCAACAATCATATTATGGACTTTCCAAAAATACACAGAAGTCAAATACTATAGTGAAAAGAGGTCTAAGACAAGTCAAATATCTAGGCTCCATTGAAAGCTACACGAAAACTCTCTGAGTTCCAGTTTTCTGTGCAATCAAAGAGGCAAAAATTCGATGTCTGCTCTACCAACAGAAGAGTGCAAACAAAACATACCCTGCGAACAAATTCTCTTTGTATTTAACTTCCATGTGGCTTCTTATTAGGTTTAAGAAATGGTTGAAATATAAGTCAGTTGCTTAGTACTCTAGTTAAATGGAAAAAGTATAGTTAAATATTAAATATATAAAAATTAAAACATGTACTTAAATGAAAAAAATGGCAAAACACCTGAAAATGGAGGCATCATCCAATTTCATCAGGGATTTGAAGACTATTCCCACTTGTTCCAACCTGGTACGAAGAAACTGCAGTACCAGAAATGTGGCAATCAGGTCCAGAAGATGTTCTCTTCCTTTTATACCTAAAAGGAGAAAACTCTTTTATGTCTGCTGGACACTCTGCACCTCACATTATGCCCACTTATAAAAGTTCTATGAAGAATTTATAATACTATAAAACCAAACCACATTAGCAGATCATAAAACTCTATTACTTCCCAAGGTCCTTCTATGCCTGTCATCTTATCCTGCAGGTTGTCAGAGGATTGAATTAGATCCTGACCTCCCCTCCCTTGCCAACTTTAATAACCAAATGAGTATGGAATATGCAGGGAAAAATTTAGTTTCTAGGCTCTGGCTACAAATAGCTCAGAAGAGGAAACCTAAATACACAATAAATAAACAATCAATAATGCTGATTAGACCAGTGTATCAAATTCTTTCAAGCTCTGGACTCTATACTTTGATCATTCTAAATAAGGTCAGGTGTGCACCCCCAGCCAAACCAAGTACTTCTTCCTTATTTCCGGCTTACCTCTTTCTATAAAAGCCTGCAGCCCTTTCCCCTTACTTTGTAGTTTTCTGGACTCGGAAAGGGAGGCTGCCCTCTTCAAGAAGTATGAAACAGAAGTTTTTAGATCAATTAAATAGTTCTTTTGATTATTGTGGTAGTACCTCTAGGTAACCAGTGTTATTTATCCAAATCAAGATACTTTGCTATATTATAGAATACCAAAATTGCAAATGAAAGTTAATATATATTAGACCCAGAAATTAAACTTTTCTTGTTTTTTAACAATTCAAGTCAGGTATTTGAAATTACTTTTTATAATAAATTAGATTTTAAATAGTTATTTTTGCAATCTATCATTGTATGAAACTAGACTTTCCCCAGCTACCTTGAAGGGGTTTAGAACAAGCCACCCCAGAATGTGCCACTTTGTCCTGTGGATAATTTTGAACTGAAGGTAATCAACACCCAGCAGACTCAGGAAGAGCTTTTTACCGCCTCCTTAACTGCCTCAAAGAAATTGGAAAGGGGCTTGTGCCAAGAAGAGAGCTACTACTAGAGGAAATGTTTTCATCTGAGAGACTTACCTGCATGCAGGTCAGGGCAAACCTCTGTTACCAGACATTGCTTCCTCTCACCTCCAGGAGAACTGCCTCCTGCACCATGAAGCCCCTGCCCACTATACCTTTTCTGGGCTCAGCTGCCTGGCTGCCTTTTGTCTCATGTCTTTGTGGAGCTTCCATTTGTACAGGTATGTATGTGGGTACATAATTAAAATTGTTTATTTTTCTCTTGTTATAATCTTTCTTTTAAAAAAAAAAAAAAGATTTTATTTTTAATTATTTTTAGAAAGAGGGGAAGGGAGAGAGGCAGAGAGGGAGAGAGACATCCATGTATGGTTGCCTTTCACCTGCCTCCAGCCTGTTTTGCAACCTGGAGACCTGTTTTGCAACCTGGTTATGTGCCCTGGCTGGGGAATCGAACCTGCGACCTTTGGGTTCGCACGCCGGCACCTTATCCATTGTGCTACCAGCCAGGGCTTATAATCTTTCTTTTATTAAGAGGGTGGAGGTAGTGATCTCAGCCAAAAACCTAGAGGGTATAGGGAAAGTTGCTTATCCTCTTCCATAATCTCCATCATTAGAACACAGTGAGTCATCTGATAATTTCCCAGATAAATTATCTTATTTCCATTTAAGATATTTGATATGTAGTATTGTTTGCACTACTACAATGCAGCCACTAAATGTTTTTTTTTATTATGAAATATTTTAAGCATAGAGAAAAGTAAAGAGAATAATACAGGCATGGACAAAAGTAGGTTTACAGTTGTTCATATGGAAAATAATACAATAATTAATAAATAATGATATAAGAATAAATTATTTTGTATACTCACAATGGTAAACCTATTTTTGCCCACCCTTATATAAATATCCCTATCACTGCATAGCAGGTCAACTTTGAACAATTTCCCACATCTGCTTCAAATGTCTTTCTTTTCTTTAATAGAAACAAGATATTGCAAAGTTGAAGCCCCCACAACCCTCCAACCCCTGTCCTTCAACCCATCCCCCAGCTTTTCAAAGGTAAACATTATTCTGATTTGGGACTGGACATTGCGTTTGAAAGTGATCTTCAACAGGCTCTTTAAACAGTGTTCAGCATCTGCAACTTTCAATTCATTTTCCAAGAAAGCTTAAAGAACTGTGTAATATTCCCTTTACTTCCCTTCTTAGCATTTCTGTCAAATAACTTTCTTAAGGGTCCAAAATCAGCACTAATTAAAGCCATTTCCGACTGAGTGCTCTTCCAATTAACACCTTATTAAAAAAAAAATACACTGACAGAACACTTTACAATACAAAGTATTTGAAGCCCTGGTTGGTAGCACAGTGGATAAGGTGCCAGCCTGCAAACCCGGTCTCCAGTCAGGTCTGTGGCTGGAGGCAGGTGAAACACAACCATACATTGATGTCTCTCTCCCTTGCTGCCTCTCTCCCTTCCCTCTTTCTAAAAATGATGAAATAAAAAATCTTTAAAAAAGAAAAAAGGTGTCTTCTAATTAAAAAAAAAATACACAAAACAGAAAAGTTACCATTTTAAGTTTTTTAAAGTATATTTTATTGATTATGCTGTTACAGTTGTCCTAATATCTTTTCTCTTTGCTTGCACCCACCCAGGACCCAAGCCTTCCCTCCTGCAATCCCACCCCTCTACTTAGTTCATGTCCATAGGTCATGCGTATAAGTTCCCTGATTTCACCCTTTCCTATATTATTCTTAACTTCCCCCTGTCTATCTTGTACCCGCCAATAATGTTTGCTAATCCCTGCACCATTTTCTCATTTCTCCCCCTTCTCTCTCCCAGCTGATAACACTCCAAATGATCCCTATACCTATAATTCCGATCCTATTCTAGTTGTTTGCTTAGTTTGTTTTTATTTTGGTATTTTAGATTCTGTTGTTGATAGTTGTGAGAATGTTGTTATTTTAATGTTCACAGTTTTGATCTTCTTTTTATTATGTAAATCCCTTTAATATTTCATATAATAATGGCTTGAGTATGATGAACTCCTTTAGCTTTACCTTGTCTGGGAATACTTCTTGCCAGCCATTCTTACCTAAAAAGTTTCTTTCAAGAAATCAGCTGATAATCTTATGGGAACTCCTTTGTAGGTAACTCTATTCTTTTCTTTTGCTGCTTTTGATTCTCTTTTTAATTTTTGGAATTTTAATTATGATATGTCTTGGGGTGGTCCTCTTTGGTTCTAGCTTGTTTGTGACTCTCTGTGATTCCTGCAATTGTATGTCTATTTCCTTTGCCGAATTGGGAAGTTTTCTTCATTATTTTTTCACACAAATTTTCAATTTTTTTGCTGTTCTTCTTCTGCTTCTGGCACTCTATGATTTAGATGTTGGCATGTTTAAAGTCATCCCAGAGGTTCCTAAGCTTCTCCTCAGTTTTTTCAATTCTTATTTCCTCCTTCTGTACTGGTTGACTATTTATTTCTTCATTTTGTTCCAAATCATTGATTTAAACCCCAGTTTTCTTCCTTTCACCATTGGTTTTGGTAGACTTTCCTTTGTTTCACTTAGCCTAGCCTTCACTTTTTTCCTTCTGCGTATCTGTCAAGTCTGTGAGCAACTTTATCACCAGTGTTTTGAACTCTGCATCTGATAGGTTGGCTATCTCCTCATCTCTTAATTCTCCCTCTGGAACCTTGATGTGCTCCCTCTTTTGGGCCATACTTCTTTGTCTCCTCAAGTTGACAGGCTCCTGTGTTTGCACCTTTGTCTTAGGTTGAGCTGTTGCACCTGTTATGTTGTAAGGGGCACTTTGTCAGTACTGGGTAACCTGTTTCACCACACTGTGGCACTGTATGTAGGAGAGGAGTCTGAGAAGGAATAATGCTGCTTGCTCAGCACTCGCACCTTTTCCAGGCACTTCTGCTTCCAGTATGGGCCTGGCACCTCTCTAGCTGTTGCCCTGGCCATGGTTCCCAGAGTAGGTAAGTCTGCAGACATTCTATGGCCATGGAGGCCTCTAAAAAAACAGACTCTGCTGAGAGGCTGACAGTTTCTTCCTCTGCTCCAACCCGCACTGGCTTTCCCAGTCAGAAGCAATTTGACTTTATTGTTGCCCCCGGTGCTAGAACTGTAAGCCGCACAATCTAATCTGGTGCCAGGAGCACTCCCCAGTGTCCTTACTTTTTCAAAAATGTGTGCCTGTGCTTTCTACTGGCTGGGCACAACTGCCGTCCTGCTGCAGCTGCTGCATCACCAAACCATGCTTCTAAACTTCGTCCTCTCTGTACCAGTTCTGCCCCTACTACCTGTCTGGATGGGTATTTCTTTTTTATATCTTTGTTTGTTGGACTTCCATGCCACTCAATTTTCTGGAATGTCTTTTTTTCTAGTTTTGCAGTAGATGTATTCCTTCTTAGATGGGGAGGGAAATGCTCTGTCTACCTACGTGCCTCCATCTTGGTCCAAAGTCCCCATTTTAACTTTATTTTTTTTTTTTTTAAGATTTTATTTATTATTTTTCAGAGAGAGGGGAAAGGAGAGAGGCAGAGAGGGAGATAGGCATCAATGTATGGTTGTCTTTCACCTGCCTCCAGCTACAGACCTGGCTGGAGACCTGGCTTGCAACCTGGTTACGTTGCCCTGGTTGGGAATTGAACCAGTGACCTTTGCGTTTGCAGGCTGGTGCCTTATCCGCTGTGTCACCAGCCAGGGCCCATTTACACATTTTTAAGTGTACAATTCAGCACTATTAAATACTTTCACATTGTTGTGATATTATCATCACCATCTATCTCTAGAACAGTTTCATCTTATAAAACTGAAACTCTATACCCATTAAACAATAACCCATCCATCTCCTACTCCCACATCCCATGGCAGCCACCATTCTACTTTCTGTTTCTATCCACTTGACTATTCTTGGTACCTCATACATACAAGTGGAATCATACAGTTATTTGTCCTTTTGTTACTGGTTTATTTCATTTAGCTAATGTACTTGAGGTTCATCTATGTTATAGCATATGTCAGAATTTCCTTCCTGTTTAAGGCTGAATAATATTCTACTGTATGTATGTACATTGATTATATATTATTTTACTGTGTTGCAAATACTGTATCCCAGTTAGTAGTATATCTTTCTCACATTTTAAATATTATTTATTTTTAATAAAAAAGGCATTGCTGATGTTAATGCAGTCTTTATTAATATTTTCCTTTATGGCTTGTGCAGCTGTTGTTTTTTTGTTTTTGCATTAAGAAACTCCTTTCTGATTGGTAAATTAAGTGTTTCCAAATGTTAACATCTGGGAAATTTGGTTAAAGAATATATGGGAACTCCTTGTACTATAGTTCCAACTTTTTGTCAAGATTAAAATTATTTCAAAATAAAATGTTTTAAAAATGTTTCCTATATTAAAATCATAAAAATACTTCCTTATATTTTTTCCTAAATGTTTTATGGTTTGTCCTTCACACTTAAGTCTTTACTCTATTTGGAACTGATTTTTGAGTATGGTGTGAGGTAAAGGGTCAAACTGTACCTTTATCCTATTGTCTGGTGGTCCTAGCACCAGACATTGATTAAAAAAATACATCTGTTGTATAGTGCTTGGTCATTAAAAATGGTCCTTTTATGGCTGTTTTCAGGTTTTAATGGAAAGGCTGAGATGTTTATCATGTTTGTTTTGTTGTCATTTGAAAACCAAACCTATGTTCCCAACACTTGACATTGACTAAAATTTCTGCTCAGCTCTTGCTTTTTCCAGGACAGCCAAGGACCTGAGGGAATTTATAAGCAGATTTCAGAGCTCCCCCCACTTTCTAGTCTTTTCCCCTTAATTTTGAGTCACTCTGGCAGCCTTGAACTCTGACCTTTATATCATCATCCCACTGAGAATTTCTGTTTCAGTTCTAACCCCCATGTGCTTCAGGAACTGAGAAGTTCCTTCAGTTGAAAAGCCAGATAAATATGACACATGCCTGGTTTGCCCCCTTCTTTCAAGCACTGTGTACCCCTCCAGTTCTGCCTGTTTAAAAAATTTTTAAGTATATTTTACTGATTATGTTGTTACAGTTATCCCAATGTTTTCCCTTTGACCCCCCTCTGCCTAGTATACCTTCCCTCCAGCAATAACACCCACCTTAGTTCGTGTCCATTGGTTGTGCATATAAGTCCTTTGCCTTCTCCATTTCCTCTACTCTTCTTAACATCCCCATGTCTATTTTGTTTCTACCAATTATGCTTTTTTTTTAATGTGGAGAAAAGTAGGGACATCTCCCTTGATCCCTAGTTATGTTTCTTGATCCTTGTACATTTTCCCCCATTCTCCACCTTCCCCTTCCCAGCTGATAACCCTCCAAATGATACCCATATCTATGATTCTGATCCTATTCTTGTTTGCTTAGTTTTTGTTTTTATTTTTTACATTCAGTTGTTGATAGTTGTCATTTTGATGTTCATAGCTTTCATCATCTTTTTCTTAAATAGTCCCTTTAACATTTCATATAATAATGGCTTGGTGATGGTGAACTCTTTAGCTTTACCTTGTCTAGGAAGCATCTTATCTGCCCTTCCATTCTAAATGATAAGTAGGTCTTTGCTTTTCATCACTTTGAATACTTCTTGCCAGCACCTTCTTGCCTGCAAATTTCTTTGGAGAAATCAACCGATAGTCTTATGGAAACTCCTTTGTCGGTAATTCTCTTCTTTTTTTTAGCTGCTTTTAAGATTCTCTCTTTATCTTAAATCTTTGGCATTTTAATTATGCTCTATCTTTATATGGTCCTCTTTAGGTTCAACTCTTTAGGTTCTCTGTGCTTCCTGGACTTGTATGTATGTCTATTTCCTTCAACAAATTAGGGAAGTTATCTTTCATTATTTTTTCAGATAAGTTTTCAATGTCTAGCTCTTCCTCTTCTCCTTCTGGCATCCCTATGATTTGGAAGTTGGCATGTCTTTCTGGTAAGTGGTGCCAGATCATGTCTTTTCTTTTACCAGAATCATATTCAAGACAAATATTGATGTCAGTAGAGTCACAATATGGAAAGAACCTAGGACTCTAACTGACTATATGGAGTGGAACTTCCCTGCTGACTGATATTTGACTGTGACATGGGCAAGAAAGTAATCGTTTTATCAAGTGACTTAAGATTTGAATTTTTAAAAATAACAGTATTGTTACTTATGCTAATAAATTTGCATAGGTAATACCCTTATTAGTGGTAAAGATATAACTATTTCCTTTGATGATTAACAAATATAATTCCATTCATATGTGACTTAAAGAGGGGGACTCCCCACAAAATGGAATTATCTCTAGAGGGTGGGCCTCTTGTAGTACAGGCTAAGTGAGTGTTCTAGGAACCCACCTATATCAGTATATTAGCTGGCATTGTTGTGAGAGGCTGTATTCAGCTTCAATTAATTTTTTTTTTAAGGCTATTTCAACACATTGGCCATTTCAGGGTGGGTGATTTACAAGCATACCTACCTACACTGCACTGGGTGCTCAGCAGTTTTTAATCAAAAATGGTATGATCCTCATGCTCCACCTGCTCTGTTAACTCAATCTCACTCCGAGCAACTGTTTTTTGGTTTCTCTGGATAAAAAAATTCTCAAAGGGAAATGTTTTCCAATTGTGAAGAAGTGAAACAAAAAACGGCAGAAGCACTAAAATGCATCAAAATCAACAAATTCAAAAACTGTTTTGAGCAATGGAAAAAAACATCTTGATAAGTGTAGTGTATCAAATGGAGAGTACTTTGAAGGTACTGAAGTTTAAAGATATAAGAATAAATACTCAATATTTTATGAATAAATTCTGGTTTTTGGGTCCCACCTTCTATATTATTACATTAGTTCACCAGCTTACAAAAATTATGATTAGAGTATGTCATTTAATAAGTAGAAAAACAGTGACTTACCTAGAGATCGAATGCCTTTTTGTTCAAGAAAACTGTTTAAAATATTTGTATTAATGTTTAATATAAGTCCCAGTGCTGGTGTAAGTTTCCAGAAGCCATCCTATGAAGTTCAGAAAACAAATTTAAGAAAACAACATTCTTGAAATTTCATCCCATAAGAAGTTATGAAATGAATGTTTTCAATTATTTTAATTCAGTTTATTAAGATGTGTCTAAAATTTTTATAACTATAAAATCAAAGTTGTTTATATACTAGTGACAGTATTGTTGGTAAGCTTATAGACAGTATGAACGTTAAGAATCTGGTGGCATTTATAAAAGGTTTGAAAAAAGGCTCATATATAAACATTTTTTAAATGATATTAAAAATGGTATATATATACTTTTTCTAACAATGCTTTGTTTTTCAAAACAATGTTCCTCAAACTTTTAAATAACATCATTGTTTTGTTAAACATTAAAAATATGCCCTTATTATAGCTAAAACATGAAAAAGATAATTTTTTTACTAAATATAAAATTATGTTAAATATGCCCTTTAAAACTATTTCCTTGTACTCACTGTCCCCCACCTAACCTAGCTAAGAATCACTGCTTTTCAGGTTGACCTCTGCCATATGCTTGTGAAAGTGAGGTTAGCCTTCATTCACATGGGGATCCCAACCTTAAGGTAGACAGACTCTGGGTCCCAGAGGAATTCATCCAGGGAGCAGAAAGGAGGGTATTGTCACAGGGAGGATCTGTGTCCAGCCCTGGCTGGTGTGGCTCAGTGAATTGAGTGCCAGACTGCCAACCAAAGGGTTGCTGGTTTGATTCCCAGTCAGGGTACAGGCCAGGGTTGTGGGCCACATCCCCAGTTGGGGGCACATAAGAGGCAACCACACGTTGATATTTCTCCCCTTCTCTCCCTTCATTCCCCTATCTCTAAAAATAAATAAGTAAGTAAATAAATAAATGAAATCTTAACTAAAATAAAACATAATAACTTTCTACAATTAGGTCCCGAAAGACCTTTAAAAAAGAGTAAAAAATAATAATAATAAAGGATCTGGGTCCATAATTTGAAAATACTTTCAGTGATAATATATGCCAGCCAGTACTGAACAAATGCCAGGTGGTATTTTATCTTCTTAGCCACTCCTTATGGAAGTATTATTACTATACCCACTTTGCAGATTAAGTACACTGAGACACAGAAAGGTTAAAACACTTGCCCCAAGTCACACAGCTGACTAGTGGCATAAATAGCCAGGATTAAAGGCCCAACGGTTTGGCTCCAGGGTCCACAAATAGCAGTGGCTATTTGTGTTACCTATGCTGCTTTTATGTACATCCTTCCAGGTAAGGGCAGCTGGACAGCTGTTATAATATTGTTTAAACTTCAAATCACAGTATGAGGTAGACACTATTATATTACTCCCATTATTTGGATAAGGAAACTAAAGCTGAGAAAGGTTATCTGACTTGACCCA
This sequence comes from Noctilio leporinus, assembly GCA_004026585.1. Lineage (NCBI taxonomy): Eukaryota > Metazoa > Chordata > Mammalia > Chiroptera > Noctilionidae > Noctilio > Noctilio leporinus. Next base: position 2,296 of record PVIW01013870.1, on the reverse strand, counting down.
AATCACCAAGCAGCAGGGCAGGGCTGGGATTCAAACTTCACCTTTTACTAAATAAGTTGCTTTGCTACTAATCTACTTTACATCAAAACAAATAATTATAGCAAGTCCCTTAACTCACAGTGGACTGGTAACACAGAGTTCAATGACCAGCTACTTTGAGTGGTATTGTACTAAACTATGAAGCAAATTAACTACAGACATAGGAGGAATTAGGTTATACCTCAGTTTGCAGACTGAAGAGCTCAGGTGCAGGCATCAAATTCCACCAGTTTTCTTTGCAGTCTATCTCATCTTCAGCATCTAGTGCTGGGAAACTTTCAGGATAGTCTCTTGTTATGTCATGTTTCTTTTGCTTTTTAAGAAATCCACATGCCAGAAATTCTGGCATTTCATCACTTTTTGTTTCAAAAGAACTTAAGGCATCCAAACATGTATTTGGGAGAGAATCTGATAATGCAGTTTTCATAGAAACATTTGATCGGTAAGTACAAAATGATGGAGAGGCCTCATGGAAAGCAGAGCCAATTCGATGTATTGGTTGCTTGGGACTGGTGCCTAAGGGAGCTGGGAAATTTGGGAAATGAAGAGGAGAGAGACCAGGAGGAGGCTGAAAGTCAAATGTTCTGGTGAGACCACCAGGAGGAAGTCCAGAAGAAGACAACTGTGTGGGAGGGTCCCACACATGGGAACTATCAGTAGAAGGGCAGAACTGAAGGCTTTCACACATTTTAGGTGGAACAGGTCTTCTGGAGTTGAAAAAGCTACCTGAGGAAGCAGAACAAGAAAAAAGCCCAAAAGATGGCTTCTGGGGAGACAGGTTTGGAGAAGAAGCCCCTTCAAGGAAAATGCTGGTGCAACGGTCTCTCCCAAGGCCTTGGTCATTCATAGCTGAACCAAATGGTTGGATTCTAGCAGGAGAACTAAAAAGAGGTCTCTGAGGAGGTAAGCTGGGAGAACAGAGGGGAGTAGGACCATCAGCGGAAGCAACTAGGAACCTGGTTGAAACAGGGGCAGCAAGAGATTTGCAGAAAGCCATTTCTGGTGAAATGACTTCTGTAAACACTGGTTTAATTCCTGCATGCTTAACTGACTCTATCTGACTTAAATCCAATGGCCTTTCCACATCTCCACATTCAAAATTAAGCATTAAAGTTTCTTTTGGTAGGTGTAAACCTGAGCTAAGCTCTTCAAAACCGCCAAAACCTTTCAGCTTATGTCTTTTTTTAGTCGAACGTTTAAATTGCGATTCTTTGGGCCACTCAGAGGATCCTGAAAAAGCCTGCCCAGAAAAAAAAAATATATGTCAGGGAAAACAGAATAAAATGAACAATCAAACAAATGTTCTTCTTAATAGCCAACTTGCCAGGAGTCAAGCAACTGCTTATTCCAAAGCTTTGAAAAGAGAAGTTATTAAAGATCATTTAAAAAAAAAGTCCTTCTTTTATAGATATGGAATCTGATATTTTATTTGGAGAGTATATCAGCAATATATACATTACAGACCTTAATCTCTTTTTAGTTTTCAGAATCACAGAATTTTAAATTTCTCTTATTTTACAGGGAACCATGGAAGTGACTTGCCCAAGATTTTCCAATTAGCAGTATCATACAGTTTAAATTAGCCCTAAAATAAAGTGGTAATTAAAAATAAATTATTCTAGTTTCTTATACTGTTTTACAGCAATATTAAGAAAATGAGAAAATTGAAAAAAATTTTTCAAAAGCTTTAAAATAACTAAATGAATCTATCTTTATACCAGAATATAGACAGAATATATAAGAAAAGGCATGGAAGAGTTCTGTTACTATCATTGTTTGAATATAATTTAAAGGGTATTCATTAAAAAGCTGCATGTAAATAAGACACAGTTTTATACAAGTTAAAAGCCCTTGAGGTATTTTGGAATTGGCTAGCTTTTAATATTAGCAATGTAAACGACCTATTTAAAGAAGTAGTCTTATCCCAACTCAGTTGTTTTAAGTATACACTCAAATAATTAATTTTGAAGAACATATGACCAGGTGCACATTTCAAAATAATGTTTATATTAGTCTTGGACGGTAGCTCAGTGGAATGCCGCCTGCCTGCAAACCCAAAGGTCACTGGTTCAAGTCCCAGTCAGGGCACATAACCAGGCTGCAAATCAGGTATCCAGCCAGCCAGGTTTGTAGCTGGAAGCAAGTAAAAGGCAACCATACACTGATGTTTCTCTCCCTTTCTTCCTCCCTCCCTGCCCTTCTCTCTAAAAATAATAAAATTTTTAAAAAATAAAAATAATTAAAAATGGGCAAAGTA
>PVIW01013869.1:0-25588 GCA_004026585.1 Noctilio leporinus | reverse complement strand
CCGGCCTGTGAACCCAAAGGTCGCAGGTTCGATTCCCCAGCCAGGGCACATAACAAGGTTGCAAACCAGGTCTCCAGTCCCGTCTGTGGCTGGAGGCAGGTGAAAAGCAACCATACATTGATGTCTCTCTCCCTCTCTGCCTCTCTCCCTTCCCCTCTTTCTAAAAATAATGAAATAAAATCTTTAAAAAAAAAAAAAAGGAAGGAAATAATCAAGATCAGAGCACAATTAAATGACTTGAAAACTAAAACTAAAATTCAGAAAACAATAAATCCAGGAGTTGGGTCTTTGAAAAAATAACAAAATTGACAAGCCTTTAACCAGACTCGTCAAGAATAAAAGAGGACCCAAATAAACAAAATAAACCAGAAATGACATAGGAGAAATCACAACCACCACCTGAGATATACAAAGGATTGTAAGAAATTACTACAAACAACTATATGACAAGAAATATGACAATCTGGGTGAGATGGACAAATTTCTGAAAATGTATAACCTAACAAAACTGAATCAAGAAGAAGCAGAAAGCCTGAATAGACCAGTAACAACCTATGAAATTGAAGTAGTAATCAGAAAACTACCAAAGCACAAGAGTCCTGGATCAGATGGCTATACAGATGAATTTTATCAAACATTTAGAGAATAGCTGACTCCTATCCTTCTCAACCTATTCCAAAAACTGCAAGAAGAGGGAAGACTCCCAAACTCTTTCTATGAGGCCAATATTATTCTAATCCCAAAACCAGGTCAAGGCACAACTAAGAAAGAGAACTACAGGCCAATATCACTGATGAATATAGATGCTAAAATTCTCAACAAAATGTTGGCCAACAGGATCAAAAATACATTAAAAAGATCATACACCATGATCAAGTGGGTTTCATCCCAGTGATGCAAGAATGGTACAGCATTAGCAAATCAATAAGCGTAATACACCACATAAACAAAATTAAAGAGAAAAACTGTATGATCATAACAAGAGATGCTGAAAAAGCATTTGATAAAGTACGGCATCCATTTATAATAAAACACTCAGCAAAATGGGAATAGAGGGAGAATACCTCAAAATAATAAAGGCCATATATGAGAAACCTGCAGCCAACATCATACTCAATGGGCAAAAACTATAAGCTTTCCCCCTAAGATCAGGAACAAGACAAGGCTGTCCACTCTGTCCACTTCTGTTCAACATCCTTTTGGTAGTTCTAGCAATAGCTATAAGATAAGAAAAAGAAATCAAAGGTATCCAAATTGAAAAAAAAAGGAAGTAAAAAAAACTGTCATTATTTGCAGTGACAAGATAATGTATATACAAAACCTGGTAGACTCCACTAAAAACCTATTCAACCTAATAAGCAAATTTAGCAAAATAGCTGGATATAAAGTCAATATTCAGAAATCAGAAGTATTTTTGTATACCAGTAATGAAACATCGGAGATAGAAGCTAGAAAACAAATCCCTCTCCTGGCTGGTGGCTCAGTGGATAAGGTACCTGCCTATGAACCCAAAGGTCGCTAATTCAATTCCCAGCCAGGGCATATAACTGGGTTGCAAGCCAGATCTCCAGCAGGTCCGTGGCTGGAAGCAGGTGAAAAGCAACCATACTTTGTTATTTTTCTCCTCCCCTACCTCTCTCCTTTCTGCTCTCTCTGGAAATAATAAATAACATTAAAAAAAAAAAAAAAAAGGGAAATAAATCCCATTTACTACAGCAACAAGAAAAATAAAGTACTTGGGAAAAACCTTAACCAAAGAGGTAAAAGACCTGTACTCAGAAAATTACAGAACATTGAAGAAAGAAATTAAGGAAGATACAAATAAATGGAAGCATGTACTGTATTCATGGGTATATGGGATAAGGTGCTAGCCTGTGAACCCAAGGGTCATTGGTTTGAATCTCCAGCCAGGGCACATTAATGAGGTTGCAAGCCAAGTCTCCAGCCAGAGGCTGGAGGCAGGTGAAAAAGGCAACCATACATTGATGTCTCTCCCCCTCTGCCTCTCTCCCTTCCCCTCCCTCTGAGAATAATAAAATAAAATCTTTAAAAAAATTTTATTATATATATATATTTCTCCAAAGAATCTTATGGAGTTAATTTCTCTGAAGGTTTGCTATCTTTTTTTAAATGCTTAGTTTAAAATAAAAATATCTTTATATATTAAAAAAATATATACAGAGCCAACAATGACCACAAATAGCCACAGCAATCTGGAGTAAGAAGAACAAGGTAAGGGGGATCACAATACTGAACATCAAACTATACTACAAGGCTATTGTAATCAAAACAATCTAATACTGGCATAAGAATAGACATATAGATCAATGGAACAGAATAGAGAGCCCAGAAATAAACCCAGGGCTCCATGGTCAATTAATACTTGACAAAGTGGGAAGGATCATAAAATGGAGTAAAAATAGCCTCTTCAACAAGTGGTGTTGGGAAAACTGGACAGGGCCATGAAAAAAGATAAAGCTAGACCACCAACTTACACCATACACCAGAATAAACTCAAGATGGATAAAGGACTTAAACATAAACCATGACACCATAGAAGTCTTAGAGGAAAACATAGGAAGTAAAATTTGAGATATCCTATGTATCTCATATTTTCTCTGATACTTCTCCAAGGGCAAAGGAAATAAAGGAACAAATAAACAAATGGGATTACATCAAACTGAAAAGATTCTGATCAGCTAAAGAAAACACCAGCAAAATTAAAAGGGAACCAACTGTATGGGAAAACATATTTGCCAATGAAACCTGAGACAAGGGTTTGATACCCAAAATATATAAAGAAGTTATGCAACAAAACATCAGGGAGACTGATAGCCCAATTTTAAAAGGGCAAAGGACCTGAACAGACAACTCACTGAGGAAGACATACAAGGGCCCGAAGGCATATGATAGAATGCTCAACATCACTAGCCATCAGAAAGATGCAAATTAAAACCACAATAAGGTACCACCTCACACCTGTCACAATGGCAATCATCAACAAATCAACAAACAAGTGTTGGCTGGGATGTGGGGAAAAGGGAACCCTGGTGCACTCTGGGTGGGAATGCAGACTGGTACAGCCACTATGGGAAACAGTATGAAATTTCCTCAAAAAACTAAAATGGACCTGCCTTTTGATCCAGCAATTCCACTACTAGGATTATACCAGAAGAACCCTGAAACACTAATTCAGAAGATCTAAGCAACCCTATGTTCATAGCGGCACTATTTACAATAGCCAAGTACTGGAAACAGCCTAAGTGCCCATCAGTGGGTAAATGGATCAAAAAACTTTGGTACATTTACACAATGAAATCTACATGGCAGAAAGAAAGAAATCCTTTGTATATGAATATGAATATCCTCCCTTAAAAATGAATATCCTCCGAAGTTACAACTAAACATATCTTTCCTAAACAGTTTGTTCTACCATGATATTCATCTAAATCTTAACTAAAAAGAAAACTGAACCATAAATCTAAAGGTAACTACAATTCAAATGTGTATCAGGCAATAACTCTAGACATAGTGTGACACATGGGTTAATTTTGATATCTAAAGATTCAACATAAAACTAACAATGCATTTAACATTGTACTTAGTGTCTCTGGTCTTGAAATAACATGAATTTTTACCTGACCATAATTCTCCATTCTGTACTCTCATATTAACCCAAAATGAAAGGACTAACTCAATCAGATGTATGAACTTATCATATTTTATCAGTATTTTAGCAAATATCTTCTAAAATAATTTGTTTCATTATTTCTAAAATCACATGTATGCATAATTAAGTGAGAAAAGTTGTGTTTAGATATTTTATGACTTGTGAAAAGATTTTCAAAAATTCAGCTTTTTAATGAAGTAAAAATGTAACTCAGAAATTTACAGAAAGATATATGAAAAATCACCAAATATTTGGAAGCTAAACAATTCACTTCTAAATAACTTGTATGTTTAAAAAAAACTATGTGTTTGAAATAAATAAAAATAAAAACACAATTTATCAAAAGTTCTGGAGTTCAGGTAGAATAGCACTTAGACATTCATGACAGGAAAATGTCTATATTAGGAAAGAAGAAAGATCTCAATTTAGTGATCTCAGCTTCAACCTTAAGAAACTAGAAAAAGAAGAGTGACTAAAATATAAAGTAAGCCCAAGAAAAATAACTACATATTACAGCAAAAATCAATGAAACAAACACAACAGAGAAAACAATCAATGAAACAGAAATCTAGGCCCTGGCTGGTGGCACAGTAGATAAGGTGCCAGCCTGCAAACCCAAAGGTCACTGGTTTGATTCCCAGCCAGGGCACGTAACCAGGTTGCAAGGCAGGTCTCCAGCCAGGTCTATAGCTGGAGGCAGGTGAGAGGCAACCATACATTGATGCTTCTCTCCCTTTCTTCCTCCTCTGTGCCCTTCTCTCTAAAAATAATGATTTAAATCTTTTTTTTTTTTTTTCCCATTCACTCAGCATTGATTAAATGCAGGTTCACTCAAAGTAGAACATCAACATACACTAATATCCTACCCACACTCTAACAGTCTAGGAAGAATATAACACACAACCATAAATGGAGGAAATCAAACCCAAGTCCCAGAGTCTCAACCAAAGGATCCAGGAGACAACACAGTAGGCAGGGGAGAGCCATCAGCATCTTGCAGACAGAGTCCCTTGGAGACCAATCAACAGCAGAGCAAACAAAGTTCTCGGTCCAGCAGGGCAGAGCCTCCAGCAGCAGGGAAGTCAGGAGATCAGCACAGCATGGAGCAGCACCTTGGTGTGTGGAGCTCAGCTACCTCAACTGTGGTGTCTGCGGTCCTCACTCCTTATTGCGGTGGTGTACTGGACCCTGAGTCTTTCAATAAATATCTTGAGGCCCTTGATGGGTTCTCAGGGAATTCATGGTGGGCTTACCCTGGGGGTACTCCCTCTCTACAGGTGTGTCTGCCTGGGTCATGTGTACAGATATCTTGAGCACTCCACCCTACCTGACATGTCTGGCATGACTTAGGTAGTCATGCTTGAACCAGGTAGTTTCCTTCTTGAACCAGACTTTACTGTGCGTGCTTTAAACCCAGCTGACCTGACAGACGTCTTGTTGACAGGACTGGTGCCAGTTTAATGGTCTTAGTCTTGCTCTCCTTGCCAATGAGTCATTTCATGCCACTTCTGGTCCTTACTTGTGTCTGAAATACTGTTTTATCTGGAAGTCAGTCTGGTTAACAGCTTGTCTGGGGCCTTCTTGGAGGAAAAATCAGTGAGAAAATACAGGGCCATATATGTGTCATGACCTGTATGTGGATGAATGAACAATGTAGCAGTATCATCACAGGAGGGAAAGACAAATTGTGTTCTGGAAATTGCAGTATTAAGTGCCTTTTCCTCTCCTGAAGATTAAATTGAACTCTATTTAATGTATTTTGAAACCAAACTTTTAAATGAACTGGTGAATGTGCAATAATAGTAACTGGAAGTTTAACCACATAAGAAATGTGTGATTCTAAATTTTCAAGCCCTGGCTGATGGCACAGTGGATAAGGCGCTGGTCTGCGAACCCAAAGGTCACGAGTTCGATTCCCAGCCAGGGCACATAACCAGGCTACAAGCCAGGTTTCCAGCCAGGTCTGTAGCTGGAGGCAGGTGAAAGGCAACCATACATTGATGTTTCTCTCCCTCTCTGCCTCTCTCCCTTTGGGTTTGCGGGTTGGCAACTTTCCACTGAGTCACCAGCCAGGGTGTAAAATCTTTTTTAAAAAATGTATGCACCTGTAGTCAAACTGGTTGGGGACGAAATTACAAATATTAGAGAGTAGATGTCCCTATAAGTTTTGTACATATTAAAAGATAATCAGAGATTATGAATAACTTTATGCCCATACTCTTAACAACCTAGATTAAATGAACAGATTCTTTGCTCACTAGATCTATCAAAGCTTACTTAAAAAATAGATATTCCAGACAGCCTTCTATCTGTGTTTTAAGGTTTACTTTATTCTCATTCAAGAGCAAGAAACATTAATGTAAGAGAGAAACAACAATCACTACCTCCTGCCTTGCCCCAACCAGGAATTGAACCCACAGTTTTTCAGTTATGGGACAATATTCCACCCAACTGAACCATGCCAGCCAGGGCCTTATATCTATTAGAAAGATAGATTTTGTAGTTAAACACTTTTCTTCAAAGAAAATGCTTCCAAATGGCTTCACTGGGAGTATTCCATAAAACATATAAAGAAGAAATACTGACTTGTGGTCAAGATGGTGGCATAGGCAGACATGGCTCACTTCTTTCTGCAACCACATAAAAATTACAACTAAAATATAGAACCGTCACTCAGAACTGTCAGAAATTGAGTTGATAGCACAGTGGATAAGGTGCCGGCCTGCAAACCCAAAGGTTGCTGGTTTGATTCCCCAGCCAGGGCACATAATCAGGTTGCAAGCCAGGTCTCCAGCCAGGTCTGTGGCTGGAGGCAGGTGAAAGGCGACCATACATTGATGGTTCTCTCCTTCTCTGCCTCTTTCCCTTCCCCTCTCTCTGGAAAATAATAAATAAAATCTTTAAAAAAAAAGAAGAAGAAGAAGAAGAAATTGAGTTGAATGTAATTCTGACAACTACAAAACTAAAGAAACCATATCCATGCAGACTGTCAGGAGGGGCCTGACACTAGCAGCAGCCAGCCAACATTCATAACTTGGCTTCACCTGGGAATCTCCAGCACAAGTAGCAGTCATCTCAGATTGCTTTATATCTCGGGACAGGGTGGCCCCAAGAAAAATACAGGTGTGGCCTGACATTGGCCTGCATCACCTGGGAAACCCAAGTAAATAGCACACTGAGTGGATAGCTACAGACCACTTCAGAGCACCACCACCCTGCCCCTGCACAGCTGATCCTCCACAGAGGGAAGAGATGGGTGGTAAGTGGTCACAGCCAGCCCTCGCAGCTGACTAACCTGGGTAAATCCCTTCCATTGCTCTACCAACAGCAACCAAGGCTCAACTACAAGAAGAAGGTGTACTCAGCCCATATGAAGGGCACTCCTTGAGTACCCAGCTTGGGTCATAGGAGAGGCTGTGCCACCAGACCCTACTGAACACTTATTATATTAGGCCATACTACCAAGACACAGAGCCAAAGCAGCTCTACCTAGTATATAGAAACAAACACAGGGAGACAAAGAAACATGGCCCAAATGGAAGGGCAGATCAAAACTCCGGGGAAAAAAACAAACAACTAAACAAAGGGAGATAAACAACCTATGAGATGAAGATTTCAAATTACTGGTTATAAGGATGCTCAAGGAACATAATGGACACCTCAACAGCATAAAAAAGATCCAGTCACAAATAAAGGATACACTAATAGAAATAAAGAATAATTTACAGGGGGACAACAGTAGAGTGGAGGACACCAAGAATCAAATCAATGATATGGAACACAAGGAAGCTCAAAACAACCAATCAGAACAACAAGATGAAAAAAGCATCACCCAAAATGAGCATAGTATAAGCAGTCTCTGGGACAACTTCAAGAGGTCCAACATTCACATCATAGGGGTATCAGAAGAAGTGAAAGAGCAATAAATTGGAAATCTGTTTGAAAAATAATAAAAGAAATCTTCCCTAATTTGGTGAAGAAAATAGACAAGCAAGTCCAGGAAGCACAGAGAGGCCCAAACAAGATGGATGCAAAGAGGCCCACTCTAAGTCACATCATAATTAAACTGCCAAAGGTTAAAGATAAAGAGAGCATCTTAAAAACAGCAAGAGAAAAGCAGTTAGTTACCTACAGGGGATTTCCCATAAGACTGACTATTTATATCCCAAAAGAACCTTTGTAGGCTAGAAGGGGTTAGCAAGAAACATTCAAAGTCATGAAAAGCTAAAGCCTACAGCCAAGATTGCTCTACCCAGCAAAGATATCATTTAGAATCAAAGGGCAGATAAAGAGCTTCCTAGACAAGAAAAAAAAAAAAAAATTAAGTTCATCATCACCAAACCTGTATTATATGAAATGTTAAAGGGACTTTTGAAGAAAAAGAAGAAGATCAAAACTATACACAATAAAATGACAATAAATACATATCTATCAACAACTGAATCTAAAAAGCAAACTAAGCAGACAAGAAGAACAGAGACAGATAATTTGATGGTTGCCAGATGGGAGGGAGCTATAGAGGGGTTGGGAAAGAGGTGAGGGGATTAAGATGTACAAATAAGGCCCTGGCTGGTGTGGTTTAGTGAATTGAGCAGCCACCTGTGAACTCAAGGATCACTGGTTCAATTCCCAGTCAGGCACAGGTTGCAAGCCAGGTCTCCAGCCAGGTCCCCAGCTGGAAGCAGGTGAAAGGTAACCTGATACATCAATGTTTCTCTCCCTTTCTTCCTCCCTCCCTTCCCTGCCCTTTAAAGATAATGAATCAGTTGCTTAAAAAAATTAATAATATATATATAAAATAAAGATAATGAATAAATCTTCAAATGAAAAGAAGTACAAATAGGCAGTTACAGAATAGCCATGGGGATGTAAAGTACAGTATAGGAAAAGGAGTAGCCAAAGAATTTATATGCATGACCCATGGAAATAAACAATGGTGTGGGGATTGCCTAAGGCAGTGTGGGGTACTGGATGGAGTTGGGCCAAGGGAGTAAAGCCAGAACAACTGTATAACATAATCAGTAAAATATAATTTGAAAAAAGAAGAAACGCAAATACCAATTCCACACAAATTCTTCGAGAAAATCGAAGAGGAGGAAATGCTTTCCAACTCTTTCTATAAAGCCAGCATTACTCAAAGCCAGACAGGATATTACAAAAAGAGAAAATGTAGAGTAAAGGACATAGAGATAACAATTCTTAACAAAATTTTAGCAAATCAAATCAAACAATGTATAAAGGTTAATACCTCACAGCCAGGTGGCATTTATCCCAGAAATACAAAGCTAGTTCAACATTGAAGTCCTATAATATCAACAGATTAAAGAATAAAAACCATATGACCATCTCAATCAGTCCAGAAAAAATAATTTGATAAAATACAGACATCTTAACAACAACAACAAAAACAAAAACACCACCTCTTGGCATACTAGGAATAGAAGGGAACTTCCACACTTCTACAATCTGATAGGAAAGCATTTATGAATAACCTGCTTATTTCATGGTGAGAAAAACAAATGCTTTCCTCCAAGATCAGAAATAATACAGAGACGTTTACTCTTAATTTTATCAGCCTTGCTCTAGAGTTGTTGCTAGTGCAATAAGAAAAGAAAAAGAAATATATACTGGAAAGGAAGGAGTACAGTTGTTGTTGTTTTTTTCTCAGACCACATGATCACTTACATAAAAAATTGGATGAAATCTACAAAATACCTTCTAGAATTAATAATGGGTTTAGCAAAACTACAAGATACAGAAACAATCATTATATTTCTATGTTTTAGCAGTAAACAATTAGAAATTGAAATTTTGAAAATACCATTCAGCAATAAATTTGATATACTCAACAACATAGATGAATCTGAATAAAAGTCATACAAAAAATACATACTTTATTTCATTTATATAAAATTCTAAAATAAATAAAATCTTTAAAAATTAAAATGAAACTCTAGAATAAGCACACTAATCTATAGGTACAAAAAAAAGTAGATCAGTGATTGCCCAGGGACTGGAGGGGAGTAGGAAGGAGGTCCAGTATGAAGAAACAAAAGGGAAGAATTAGAAAGGAGCAAATATATGTTTTGAGGTACTAAGAACCTAGTATGGAAGAACCATGGACATGGACAACAAGTGGGATTGACTTTGTGGGGGAGTGGGTAGATGGGGAAGGGGACAGAGGGAAGTAAAAGGGGGATGGATATAATACAACAATAAAATTAAATTAAAAAAAAGTTTTGAGGTACTAAATTAATTCATTATTTGATTGTGGTGATTGTTTCATGTGTATAAATATCAAAACTTATCAAGCCGTACATTTTAAATGTGTGTAATTTATTTTATATCAATATATAATTTTTAGTTTCAAAGGCCTTTTTTTCAGTTTTTAAAGCAGTCTTCCAGAAATTTTGTTGTTGTTTTTATTTTTTTTAATCATTCCCTTGGCATCTCACCTCTTCTGTATCTCACATTTGATCCTGAGAACTTCCTCTTATTCAGAGGGGAAAAAAGAACACACGTACACACTCAATTCCCAAAATATTGGCCTTCAATCCAAAATTAGTTTTCTTTCACACATTTTTCTTTACAATTTATCTTAACACCTTCCCTGCTATTCAGTTTTGTTTTATACTAAGGGTGTTGATGGAAGCAAGTTGGTTTCTAAGGTAACCACAGAGAGGAAGCTATCAGACTTGGGAGGCTAAAGTGCACACCTGGGAGGTGACCCCCCAGATAATGCAGACCTTAACTTGGTGGTAGTTAAAGTGTGAAGACATTTCTCCATGAAATGTCTTGAGATCCTCAAAAGTGATAAGGGGGCAATTTTCTGGAGGTAATATTACAAGGGAAACTGAGAAGGGAGACAACTGAGAGCACTACAGTAAGATATGCTGGTGACTGCACCATTAGAGACATAACTCTCTGGAGGGCTGAAGAGTTAAACCGCTAACCTCTACTTCCAGCTCTACTGGCCCCAGTTTTCCGTCAATAAGCCCTGCACCGCTTCTATCTTTGTTTTTCTTTTAAGATTTTGTATTTATTATTTTTAGAGGTAGGGGAAGGGAGGGAGGAAGAGAGGGAGAGAGACATCAATGTATGGTTGCCTTTTGCATGCCTCCAGCTGGAGACCTGGCTGGAGACCTGGGCTGCAACCCAGGCATGTGCCCTGACTGGGAATCTAACCGTCAACCCTTTGGTTCTCAGGCTGGCACTCAGTCCACTAAACCACACCAGCCAGGGCTTCTTCTATCTTTATGAGAAGGTTCTGCCTATGCATTGTTTTTTGCACTACATTTTCCCCTCAGGGCTTGATGTAGTGCCGTAATAAAGAGGCAGTGTCGTTGACAGTTACACACAGACTCAGGTCAGACTGCTTGGATTCCCAGCTCTGTGACCCTAGGCAAGTTATTGTACCTCTCTGGGCCTCTGTTTCCAATCTGAAAATGGAGATAATAATAAATACTTCAAAAGGTTGCTGAGGTGATCTACTGGTTAATACTTACAGTTTGTTTAGAACATTATTTATATAGGAAGTACTACATATGTTTTGGGTATTATCATTACAGTATACCTCAGAGACATTGCAGGTTTAGTTCCGAAACACGGCACTAAAGTGAATATCACAACAAAGTGAGTCTCATTAATTTTTGGTTTCCTAGTGCATATAAAAATTGTTTATACTATACTGTAGTCTAAGTATGCAATACCATTATATCTAAAAAAGCAGGGTACATGTCTTAATAAAAAATATTTTATGGGTAAAAAATGTCAACATCTGAAGTAATAGGGAGTTGTAATCTTTTTGCTGGTTGTGTATCTTTCCCTCAATTTGTTAAAACAAAAACAAAAACCAGTATCTTCAAATTGCAATAAAATGATGTGCAATAAAACAAGGTATGCCTGTACTTCATATGAAAATGTTATTGGGAAATCGACTGGTTTAATAAACAGAAACAAGAAAATAATGTCTGTAACAGATGTTTATATTCATTATTCTGGCTACCCAGAAGCATTCTAGAGAAATCTAAATCAGCTCAAAAACAAACCACAAAATGTTCTCAGCCTTAGGACTAAATAATACTTTAATTAAGCAAGCCTCTCCATATCACCTTTCCAACCAATAAAGGTTGAAGAAGGTGAAGGATCTCCGAAAAACAGTAGCACCATTCCTCCACTGGTGACTTTATTTTGCTAGGCCTGTCCTCTACCAGCATGTCATAAGAAATCCATTTTTCTAAAAAATACAGGTATTTGAGGCTAAGGATGCCTGTTCATAAATGTGAAGCTGCTTCTCTAGAAGTCATAGTGTGAACCATTCCAATGCACCACTGCTGTCCCTCAGTTATCCAATTAAATATTCAGTTTCTAGAATCTCAGCAAATTTTTTCTTTTGCTTCTTACACCTAAAAATGAGGAGGGATAAATTCTAAAGTTAATGGGCATGCAAACAACCTAAAACCTGTCTTTGTTATTGTTTCCTTGAGTAAAAATGAACTTAACATAATAACTAATGCCCTACCTATCCCACAGGATTTTGGGCAGAAAAAAAGATTCATTTATTAATAGAGTTATGTGGGAAAAAGTTTAAAGAACTATGTCAATTCAAAATATCACTTCTTAATATGTATCCTGGTTTTCCTGCCCAGAAATCTATAGTTTACAGAGTCCATGCTAGGTCTTATTTAATCCTTATGTAACAGAGCTAGAAAAAGATACAACCCAAAACAAACTCAGTTCTTAGGACTCCTAGTCCCTATAGTGCTCTTCCCATTAACTGACAGCTGCTTTGAGATTCCTGCAATGTAGTCTGTGTTAGGCAAAATAGAATCTTTTTTTTCTCCCCAAATTGAGATTTCCAATTCTCTTACATGGCCAACCCATAGTCTTCAAAGTGTAGTGTACAAAAAAATGAGGAAAACATTTAAGAATGCATTCATAATAGTACTTAACTATAGCAAAACTAATCATTTAAGTTTAATTAATACTAATAATTTTTAATTTTATTTTATTATTGTTGTATTACATTCATCCCCTTTTTCCTTCCCTTTGTCCCTTTCCCCACCCACCCACCAACTCCCCTCCAAAGTCAATCCCACTTGTTGTCCATGTCCATGGTTCTTCCATACTAGTTCCTTGACTAAACTGCTCCCCTCCTTTGCCTCCTTCTCTCCCCTCCCCCCTCCCCTCTGCCCACTGAAGGTCTATTCATTGTATTCATGTATCTGGTTCTGTTTTGCTTGTTTGTTTTGTTCATTGTTGTCCTGAAATGGGTGATATTACATGATATTTGTCTTTCACTGACTGGCTTATTTCCCTAAGCATAATACTTTCTAGTTCCATCTATGTTGTTGCAAAGGTTAGGAATTCCTCTTTCTTTCTGCTGTGTAGTATTCCATTGTGTAAATGTAGCAAAGTTTTTTGATCCAGTCATCCACTGATGGGCACTTAGGCTGTTTCCAGCACTTGGCTATTGTAAATAGCGCTGCTATGAACGTAGGGGTACATAGGTTCTTCTGAATTGGTTTTTCAGGGTTCTTTGGGTATAGTCCTAATAGTGGAATTGCTGGATCAAAAGGCAGTTCCATTTTTAAGTTTTTTAAGGAAACTCCATACTGTCTCCCATAGTGGCTGCACCAGCCTGCATTCCCACCAACAGTGCACCTTTGTTCCCTTTTCCCCACACCCTGGCCAACACTTGTTCGTTGATTTGTTGATGATTGCCACTGTGACAGGTGTGAGGTGGTATCTTATTGTGGTTTTAATTTGCATCTGTCTGATGGCTAGTGATGTTGAGCATTCTTTCATACACCTTTGGGCCCTTTGTATATCTTCCTCAGTGAGTTGTCTGTTCAGATCCTTTGCCCATTTTTTAATTGGGCTGTCTGTCTCCCTTGGTGTTGAGTCTCATAAGTTCTTTATATATTTTGGGTATCAAACCCCCTTGTCTGAGGTATCATTGGCAAATATGTTTTCCCATACAGTTGGTTCCCTTTGAATTTTGTTGGTGTTTTCTTTAATACTAATCTTTACCATACAGACTCACCTAACACTCTTACTGAGTCACTACTTCAATATGTGAGATTTTTCCATAAATCAGAGGTTATGCCACACAAGTTCAGACATTCATTTTCTTCATAGTGCATGCCATCCACTGGACAAATATACATCTGTTAATTGCTACAAACTTTACAATTCTTAGTAAAGACAGAAGTTGTCTTAGTAAAGACGACCATGAAAATCTTTGTTCTGCAGAAATTCATTGGTTGTTTACTGGGAAAGGGCTCAAAAGAGATAGCAAACACAGAAAAGATACATATTTTTATTTTACAGTGTTCTATGAAAAAATGCTGGCAAGAGTTTACTATCTAGCACTCATTTTCAAAAACAAAAAGAAACAACAAATATCCACATAATCTGTGCCTTAAAGGTGAAGATGACAGTCGATTAATGAGTGAGGAAGTCATTGCTTTTCTAAACAAGCTTATGAAATCACTTTGAAAATGCATGACTGGAAATGATTCCAACATTATGGTTGTTTTATTATCAAAAACAATGTGTTGCACCTATAAAAATGCTTGTCGACACTTTTGAAAAACTAGGATACGGAATTTTAAAATGTTTTAAACATCTAAATAAAGCTTATTAGTGGGTTTGGACCCACTTGTTAAAAATATATAAAATGCAACAACTTACAATAATTCATGAAGGTTTTGAGTGGCTAAAGATATAAATTTATTAGTTGCATTTCAATTAAAAACCTTTGTATTATGATGAATGATTGGAAAATGAATATAATTTAATGCACTCAAGGATGCCCTTCTTCCATTTGAATCTACCTCTTTCACAAGTATATTTTCATTATGACAGCCATTAAGTCTCACTTAAAAAAAGCATAATTTAAAAATGCACTTCACCTTTCCATCTTTTATATGTCTCCTCTTGGACGTATTTCCTACAGTATTTGGTGAAACACATGTAAATACTGTTGTTTTTAAAATATTACATATATTTAAAAAGCAGGATAAGGAACACGTTTGGCCATCAGTGGTAGGTCCATTGCCACAAAAATGTCCGAATTCGGGATCATCATTCCGCAGGTAGCTTTGGAAGGGAATAAACAATTAGCTCAGTAGCAATTTGGAGTGTGATGCATCTGGCCTAGGGGTTGGCATAGATGGGATAGAGGCAGCAGATCTTTCTTTTCATTGCCAGCCTGCACCAGGCTGCTCGTTCCAAATCCTCAAGCGATGCTTATTAGCTTCTTTTTTCTCCTACTTGCAAACCCACCACCTCTAACGCTGCTGGGGTCACTCAGCTCCCTCTCCACTGATAGGGACATGTGTGGGTAAATTATACCCCTATTTAATCCGATCAAGGTGGTGTGGGTGAGAACGGACGCGCAAACATTCTGTCCATAGAGTATTTTACAAAAGCAAGAAGACAAAGTTCACTCCCCAGTACTAACGAAAAGTTACCTTTTGCATAAATTATTTGCAACCATTAATGCTTGGGACCTTCTGTTTCTTGGAAAGATTTAGAAACTGATTCTACCTGAGGGAGTTCTGAAAATAGAAATGTCCTTGAAAGGCCTTTCCCAGCGTTCAAAAACACTGTTAACACAGCCTTAGATTAAGACGTCTATACGAACCAAGAGAAGGTCTCTTTCTCTAATAGTGGGTGTACGAAGTGGGGAGGGTCCCCAAAACGGGAGGAAACAGGCAAAAGAGCGTCTGACGCCCAGGGAGGCCGCAACACATTTTTTGAAAAAGAAGATGAAAAAAAGAGACGGAGACCGAGAGAGCAGCGGCGGTGGGAGAGCAGCATGATGCTGGTGAACTCCAGGGGTGAACCCTGGAACACGCAGAGGGGGCCTGGAACCAGGCGGGAGGGGGCGCGGGGACAAAGGTCGGATCTCGAGGGCCGGGCAGTAAAAGGCGGACTGCGGCGCAGCGAGCGCGGCGGGGAGGCGGCGGGGGCGGCGCGAGCCGCCGCGCAGAGTGGGGGCCGGGGTCGCCGGCGGGGCGTGGCAGGCGGCTGAGGCCGCGGAGCGCGCAGAGCCCCAGACCTGCTAGGCCGCAGTGAGGGGCAGGGCCGGGGACCGGCAGGCGGCGAAGGGTCGCGCGGGACGGGCAGTGCCCGGAATCCTGCAGAGGGGCCGGCGAGCGCCCTGGAGCGGCGGGCGCACGGGGGCCGCGGGCACGGCAGCACGACTGCACGCAGGCAAAGCGCTAGCGCGCCGTCCTCCGCACGGCCGCGGCGCGAGTGGAAAGGCCCGCGGCCTCGCCGCGAGGAGGAGGAGCCTGCGGCCCCGCCCCCGCCGGAGCGAGGGAAGGAGAAAGGCTCACGAGGAAGGAGGGCGGGGAGGGGGCGGCCGGCCGGGCCTGCGCCGGAGGGAGCTGGGAGCCGACTGGGAAGGGGCCCGGAAGGAGGCGAGCGCACCCGCGACGCCGGGAGCCGGACGCCCCCACGCCCCCGGGCCCGCTGCCGCCGCCTTCCCGGCCTGCGCCTGCGGGAGCCCGCAGCCCCGCGTCGGTCCTGGCCCGAGCGCGACGGCCGGGCGCGGGGCGAGCGGGGCCGGAGCCGCGGCCGCCGGCGGTGCTGCACGGTCAGGCAGGGGAGGACCTGAGAGGCCGGGAGAGGAGCCGGCGACCGGATTCTCCAGGCGGCTGGTGGGGAAGAAAACCCCACCCGAACTCAGATCCACAATAATCGTCCAAACCCCTCATCATAAGCGAGCTGTGGTTCTGGCCGGGAGAGTGGGAGCGAAGGGCCAACGGGAGGAAGCGAAATCTGTTTCATGGCGGCGGAGGCAACAGAAAATTTCGGAGCCTGGATGTGGACAAGCGAAACAGAACTAACTCAGGGAATGTCTTTCAGAAAAAGGCCGAGCCTAGGCTGGGTCTGAGAATCAGGCTGGGTGGGTGGAGAAACCTGCAAGTTTAAAGGCAAAAAAAAAAAGATTTTCAGAGATTTTTTTCTGCCTTGTGGTTATTGCTACCATTTTACAGATAAAAAGCATTGCATTTCAGGCGGTTTTTTTTTTTTTTTTTTTCCAGTGCAATCGGCTTAGTTAAGAATTTCTGAAGATTTAATGTAAAAGCTTTTTTTTGGTTTTTAAAGGAAATTAATAATTTTGGTTCCCAGGGTTGTACTGGACTTGAATGAGTGCTTTTGTTTACCTACTATTGTAGGGTTTGATTTTTTCTTTTAACTGTGCACATCATCTGGAAGATTGTTCCAAGTGCCAGTTCGGATTTATCCTTAAAATTTTTTCTTCCCGCTAATGTATCTTGTCATTTTAAGCACTGAAGACTAGAGGAGCTTGAGGTTCTTACCAACAGAAGGACAGCTGGAGAAACTGGATTAAAAGGATGCTTTTTATCTGTATTTTGCAGTGAGACTGACATTTTGAGGGCATATTCTTTCTGTATTTCATATTTTAGCCCATAGCGCTAACCTTTTAGAGATTTGCGGTTGGGTTTTGGTTTTTAAGGTCATTGTTTTTCCTTTTTCCTTTTTTTTTTTTTTTAAGAGGGGGAAGGGTGAAAGACTGAGAAAGCAGACCATGTTAACTGGTAAAGTACAATGAGCTTCAGTTACTAGGGTCCTGAAAGCTGAAGGAAAAAGGATTCAGTCTTCAAGTTGGAAGGCCCTCCTCTCTTGTTTCTTAAAAATTGCAAGAAGTCAGTCCTGATCAAGACGTCAATACTACCGGATTCTGAAACTGTGGAGACACTGAGAAACCATGAGTGTAAGGTTACCCCAGAGTATAGACAGGTAGGTTTGCCAATAATGTGGTTTTTCAACACCTAAGGGAAGGCTGGTAGGGAGGGTGGTGGCATTTTTTTAAAAGGTTACAAAAGAAGGGTCTGGGTGGACTGTGGGAATAGTGGGGCAGGAGCATGCCTTGGTCTTTGGGGACTGTCTGGGCATGTGTGTTTATCGTCCCTGTGTGTGTCCATATGCAAAACATCTGATTCGGTGGGTTTTTTTGTTTGTATGTTTGTTTTGTTTTTAATACAAGCAGTAGACAGGGAAGCCGGGTGTTTGGAGAGAGGGGCAAACACCTCCAGCTGACTTTGACTTTTGCCAGGCTGGAGGCTTGAGCCCCTAACTTGCCAGCCTAGGAAATAGGAAGTGGGGTAACCTGGGTCAGGGTATGTGCGTCGGGTCGGCCTGGGAAGCCCTGGGCTGGAGCTTGGGCCTCCACCTGGTTGGTGGTTGTGGAAAGGTCAGATGTGGGGATGGAATGGATCCCATTTCTGGAATGAGGAGGATGTTTTGGCCTGAATGATGGAACAGAAACCCCTTTGGGGCTGGATTAATATCTTTTTTAACCTGTGGCTAATAACGGCCCCCAAATGAATAGGTCACATTAGAATTTTTCCCTATCCAAGATGAGGGTTTAAGACCAGCCAACCCGCTGATTTAATCTTCCAAGGGGTTTGATAAGCTTGACTTTGCAGAATTGGCCTTCACTATGCCTAGAGCCAGGAGGGGTTGTTTAGGGCCATTAGGCCTGATGGGCAGATACATTGGCAGGTCCAGTCTGAGCATAGGGTGTCCCTCGCCCACCTCCAGATTCTATCCAGCACCTCATTACTGGTAACACTACAGTTTACAATTTTCTAAGATGTCTTGTCTGTCTTTCCCCATCTCCTCCCCACCCACCCAACCTTTCTCCTTGAAAATCTGAGAGACGATTATTTTATTATGTATATTGTATTGATTATGCTGTTACAGTACCAATTTCTTTCTGTGCTCCCCTCTCCCCATTACCCCCCTTCCCTCCAGCAATTCCACCCCTCTTACTTCATTTCCATGGGTCATGCATATAAGTTCATTGGATTCAACCTTTCCTGTATACTATTCTTAACATCCCCCTTTCTATTTTGTACCTACCAGTTATGCTGCTTAATTCCTGCACCATTTCCTCATTTCTTCCTCTTCCCCTCCCAGTTGATAACTCTCCAAATGACCCCCATAACTATGATTCTGATCCTATTCTGGTTGTTTGCTTAGTTTTTTTTCTTCTTTTAAGTCCTATTGTTGATAGTTGTGAGTTTGTTGTCATTTTAATGTTCATAGTTGAGATCTTCTTTCCCTTAAGTAAGTCCCTTTAATATTTCATATAATAAGGGCTTGGTGATAATGAACTCCTTTAGCTTTACCTAGCCTGGGAAGCACTTTAACTGCCCTTCCATTCTAAATGATAGCTTTGCTGGATAAAGGAATCTTAGTTGTAAGTCCTTGCTTTTCATCACCTTGAATACTTCTTGCCAGTCCCTTCTTGCCTGGGAAGTTTCTTTTGAGAAATCACTTAATAGTCTTATAAGGACCCCTTTGTAGGTAACTCTTTTCTCTTGCTGCATTTAGGATTCTCTCTTTATCTTTAACCTTTGGCATTTTATTTTATTTTATTTTATTTTAAGATTTTATTTATTATTTTTAGAAAGAGGGGAAGAGAGAGAGGCAGAGAGGGAGAGAGAGACATCAATGTATGATTGCTTTTCACCTGCCTCCAGCCACAGACCTGACTGGAGACCTGGTTTGCAACCTTGTTATGTGCCCTGGCTGGGGAATCGAACCTGTGACCTTTGGGTTCGCAGGCCGGCGCCTTATCCACTGTGCTACCAGCCAGGACTTCCTTTGACATTTTAATTATGATGTGTCTTGGTGTAATCCTTTTGGGGTCTAGCTTGTTTGGGACTCTCTGTGCTTCCTAGACTTGTGTGTCTATTTTCTTTGCCAAATTTGGGGAATCTCCCTTACTGTTTTTTCACATAATTTTTCAATTTCTTGCTCTTCCTCTTCTCCTTCTGGCACCTGTATGATTAAGATGCTAGTACATTTAAAGTTGTCCCCGAGGTTCCTAAGCCCCTCCTCATTTTTTTCAATTCTTGTTTCCTCTTTCTGTACTGGTTGACTGTATTTCTTACTTATGTTCCAGCTCTGATTTGAACCCCGGTTTCCTTCTCTTCCCAATTGGTTTCATGTGGATTTTCTTTGGTTTCACTTAGGAAAGCCTACATTTCTTCCCTTCTGCATTTGCCATACTCAAGCATATCTGTCAAGTCTGTGAGTATCTTTATTGCCAATGTTATGAACTCTGCACCTATTAGACTGGCTACCTCCTTGTTGCTTTGTTCTCCCCCTGGAACCTTGATCAGTTCTCTTTTTTGGGCCATACTTCTCTGTCTCCTGAGCTTGACCAGCTCTAGTGTTTGCCTCTGTATGTTAGGTAGAGCTATCGCACCTATTCTGTTTTTAGGGGCAGAGCCTTAGGTATTCGTCAGTGTGAGGCTGCCTGTTTCACCATGCTGTGGCGCAGTTTTGTGGGAGAGGATTTGAGAGGGAACAGTACCGTTTGCTCAGCACTTGCCCCTTTCCCAGGCTCTTCTTCCTCTACCCACATGGCACTGGAGCCCCTCTAGCTATTGCCCTGGCCACTGAGTGAGTGAGTCTGCGAACATTCTAGGACTGTGGGGGCCTCTACACAGACGGACCCTGCTGAGAGACTGGCAGTTTACTCTGCTGCCCCAACCCCCATTGGTTTTCACAGTCAGAAGCAGTGAGACTTTATTTTCCCAGACTTGGAACCATGAGCCTCGAGTTCTGGTCTGGTGTTTGGAGCACTCCCCTGATGTCCTTCTGACTGATAATGTGTGACTGCTGTCCGCTGGCCTGCCACAGCTGCTGTGGATGCCACCACTGCTGTCATACATTTTGACCTCTCTGTCCTGGCTCTACCCCTCCTACCTGTCTGGATGATTATTTCTTACTTATTTATTTATTTGTTGAACTTCCATGCAACTCCATTATCTAGAATTTCTGGTTGTCTACAGCTTTGAGGTAGTTGTGTATCCTCATAGTTGTGGAGGAAGATGCAGAGTGTCTGCTTGTACCTCCATCTTGGCTGGAAGTCTCAAGGGGATTGTTTTATGGAGTACACATGTACTCCACATAACATCCTAACAGGGTGGAGGACTGACAAGCAAATGGCAGGACCGGGCCTGGAAAAATTATATTTGGAAAGATAGGGAAGACCATTTGCAAGGGGTAATTGCTTTCTCCTTGTCCAGTTAACCTTTGATAATGCATGGCAATAAAAATTTCTTTTTGGCTGCAGAATGTGTCCCAAGGTGCATATAGTCTCTCCCCCAAACAGTAACCCCTGTTGCCTCAGAGTCCTGTTTATGTTAGTTCGGCAGTCCCCAGGTGGTGGGACCTGACTTGGCAGTGGTGAGGAAGAGGCAGGCAGGCAGTCACAAAGACTAGAAAGTGTATGTGGCTGGTTCTGATCTCCATCCTCTACCTTTCTTGTTGGCTTCTCTGTAGTTTGACTCTTGTTAAGGGAGAATTGAGGCATGTCAAGGCAAAGAATTGAAATTATTTACATGCTGTTCTTTTCATCCTCTCAGAGTCTGAGAATTAGTGCACCTGGATTTGTGAGATTTGGATGATGGACTGTTTCTTTGAATTTAGGGATATGAGAAAGTAGGGTGCAAAGAGGATGCAGTGAGGGTTCCTGCACTGATGTGAGATGCTTCTCTGGGAGTTGGTATATCCTCACTGTCTCCTCAGGATTTGTAAAGCGCAGTGCATTTTCCCAAGTGCTCTCTTAGGAATGTATCTCATTTGAGCCTCACGATATTTCTGTGAGGCAGACAAATCAGAGGTTATTACTCCCATTTTACGGAGGAGGTAATTAAGGCTCAGAGAGGCTATCTGGTTTGCCCAGCATCGTCTTGCCTGACTAGTAACAGAAACTGCACTCAAATGCACATCTTCTGAATCTGAATCCATGGCTCTTTTTATGGCCCCACTGTGTCTAAAGAGGTTTGTATACTGGTCCTGTGGAATGTGGAGGTCACTGTTCCATTCTCTTTTTGGAAGTAGGATAAGGTGCTCTTCAGCATTCCCTTGCACCTATAATTTCTATAGTTAAAGCCCCATTTTATCCTGTGGCATAATGCAGCTTTGCAGGGTAAGAGCACTCCTTACTTCTACCCCAATTCCCTTTCCCACTAGAGGATCACTTCTGGGGCCCAAGCCCCTTTCAAGTTATTTCCAATTGCTTTTGATCTTATCCCTTTCACTGAAGGCTCATTCTGTTGACATCTCTGGCCCAAGACCCTGTGGATTTTGAATAGTTCACAATCTAAAGAAAAGCATGTACCTGTCTGTTCTTTCCCTGATCCCTACCCCTCATTTCTGAACCATAGGAGACAGCCCCTTTGAGGTTTGGTGACCCCCATCGCTGGGACTGTTCATTGGATGGTTGACTTGGCTGTGCTGGGTACTTCCGTTGCTATCATTTGTAACACACATGCTGGCCTATTTGCCTTTTTTCCTTAGGAGAATAAAATGTGTAAATAAAGACTTATTCATACTGGACAAATAAGTAAATCATTCACAATCTTACATCATACTTGGGGGGTATCGAGTGGAAGGAAATGACCTCACTTGTGGAGTTAAGGATTCTCTTTTAGTTTATCAGTTTGCTGTGTAGAGGGCCTAGTGCAAGGTGTTCTAAGACTGGTTTAGGAAATTAAAATATGCAGCTCTTGCTCACAAAGAGCATGCCATGTAACTGGGGAACTAGAAATGGTCTAAGACTCCTGAAATCCACTTAAAAGCAATAATATGCTATAAGTTCCATAAAAGCAAAGACTTTTTGGTTTGCTCAGGTGTATCCTGTGTGCCTAGCAGGATTGGGTAAGTGTTCAATAAATATTGAGAAATTGGGAGCAAATTAAATTCTTCCATTTCAGATTTTTCAGCATTCATGTCTTAATTTCAAATGTAGTTAAGGTAAGATCAATCAGAAAAGGCTGCCCAGGTGATGTGTATTTTTAGGAGATCAGCAGGATGGAGAAGGATGTCTGTGGAGAGAGATTGTGGCTCAAAGAGGGCATTGTCATGTTTATTTGGCAGTCTTTAACTCCTCCCGAGGAGTGATTCCGGCGTCCAAAGAAACATGAAGTATTTGGGACTAATCTTTATCTTTTAGTGTTCATCAGATATTACTGGAAAAATGGGTAACTGAGGTATATAACTGTTCAGGTTCCTCATTGCCCATTAACATATATTCTTCTCTAGAGTTTCTAAAAATGTATTTGATACTGCAGGCAGAGATAATGATACTGAATTACGTTTACGGGAATGGTAATGAGTTTTGCTAAATCATCTATATTTGTTTGCCTCATTCTCTATGGCAAATGTTTTGAGATAGCCAGATGAGTTAAAATTTTCATCAATAAAACGCTTGTTTTGCTGTGCAGAAATAGTTAGCTCATGTGAGGACCAAAACAGAGAGGCACTGGATTTAAGCTGAAAGTTCTTGATCTAAGCCCTGACATTCCACTAAACTATGTTACCTTGGGTGAGTCACATGCCTCTAGATTCCTCATATGTAAAGCAATAGCTCCAGTTCACAAACATAGTGTGTCATTAGAGGATTATAACATTTATTGCATCTCTGTCAAGGGGGCTGTTGAAAGGAGCAAATCAAATAAGATAATGTATTTCAAGGCGCTTTCTAAAATGGGAAACACATGGATTTGATTTAGCTTCATGCACTAGTTTTGAAGTAGCCCAAAACAAATTAAGAGTAACTAAAAGATCTTTCCATTGTTCTAAAGAATTTAACCAGAGTGTGAACAGGATTTTTTTTCCAGAGGTGCATGAGGTTAGAAAGAAGTAATACTTTTCCAGTGTAAGAGTTGGTTGATAATACTAGAAGATATGAGAAGCAGAGGCTATTGAATCTCCTTTCCAGGAATTGTTGATGGATATTTCATCTACCTTGATCCCTTTAGATGGAGATAGAAAGGATTTGTTTTGTGATTGCTGGACGTTTCTTGCTTTAGAGGCATATGACTTTTCCTAATTCAATAAGTCCATCCGTAGCAACTGTTCCTTTTCAGGGATATGAGATTGAATGTAACCTTTCCCCAGTCTGTAGCCTTTTATTCTAGAAGAGGCAAATCTCACATAAGGTGTGTGGAGGAGGGAAGAAGACGAGGCAGAAGAGGGAGGGCAACAGTAGGTAGGCCTATCCTAAGAAAGAGTCTCAGGCTGAGGAGATGCTGCTTAGCTGAGAAGAGGGTAGGGAATGATTCTCAAAATGTTTCCCAGCCCTGACTGGTGGCACAGTGGATAAGGCGCCAGCCTGTGAACCCAAAGGCTGTTGGTTCTTTTCCCCAGCCAGGGCCCATAACCAGGTTGCAAGCCAGGTCTCCAGCCAGGTCTGTGGCTGGAAGCAGGTCAAAGGCAACCATACATAGATGTCTCTCTCCCTCTCTGCCTCCTCCCTTCCTCTTTCTCTGGAAATAATAAAATCTTTAAAAAATAAAAATGTTTTCCATCTCAGCTTCAGGTTCTTATTGAGCCGTAGAACTTTGAAATCATCAGACATTCAGCTGAGTTTCTACTAGTTGAGAAGCTTGGCTCCCAGAACAGTGACAGGTGTCCAGAGCTACAGATAGTAAGTTCCCTGAAATGCTGAGTCTTCTCTAAAAGGTGCTCTCCTCCTATCTGAGGATGAGGTGAGAGGTGTCAGGATCTGCAGGTGAAGCATCGGCAATTAAGTGCCATCATGAGCAGGAGCAGGCTAAGCTTAACTCCACATACTCAAAAATGTTTCTGAAAGAACACCATTTAACAAATTCATTTAGTTTTTTTAATGTCCTATGTACTATCAGGCAGAGTCTCTGTCTTCCCATTTAGAATCAACAAAAAATATGAAAAGGTAAATGACAGTAAGAGTTCATCAGAAAACAAAAACTCTGTGAAGAACACAAAGCTAGTCCCCAAATTAGTATCAAGACAAATGATGTTTTGAAAACTCAACCTCCATGGCATAGTGTTTGGAAACTTGGATAGTGTTCATTACTGCTTTAAAGGTCTGGGATTCCAACTGATGTATGTGAAGGGGCATTGTTAACTGTATAGCTCCATAAAATACAAGAGGAATTATTTTAATCTATGTTGACTGAGTCTGCTTCACATCTTTATAGTGACATTGCCTTTAAAACTCCATTTCACTGGTTTATTATTTTCTAAATTTAATTCTAAAATTTGGAAATCCTTTTTTCCCATGAACTTCATGTTCTTACTTTCTCAATCACTGTATTGGGGGAAAGCTCAAGCATAGACCTGCTAGTGGCATCCAAAGTACTCCTGCCCCATGGGGTTAACAGGAATAAAGAAGTTGCAAATTCTGACCTCAAAAGAAGTATCATTATTTTTTAAGTATATTTTATTGATTATGTTGTCCCATCTTCTTTTCTCTTTGCTCCCTTCCACCCAGGTCCCCACTTCCCTCCCACAGTCCCACTCCCTTTAGTTCATGTCCATGGGTCATGCATATAAGTTCCCTGATTTTCCCCTTTTCTATATTATTCTTAACTTCTCCTTGCCTATCTTGTACCCACCAATTATGCTTCCTAATCCCTGCACCATTTCCCCATTTCTCCCCCTCTCCCCTCCCAACTGATAACCCTCCCAGTGATCCATATACCTATGATTTTGATCCTAATCTGGTTGTTTGCTTGGTTTGTTTTTCTTTTGTTAGGTTCTATTGTTGATAGTTGTGAGTTTGTTGTCATTTTATTTTATTTTATTATTTTTAGAGAGAGGAGAAGGGAGGGAGGCAGAGAGGGAGAGAGACATCAACGTATGGTTGCCTTTCACCTGCCTCCAGCCATGGACCTGACTGGAGACCTAGCTTGCAACCAGGGTATGTGCCCTGGCTGGGGATCAAACCAGCGACCTTTGGGTTTGCAGGCTGGCGCCTTATCCACTGTGCCACCAGCCAGGGTGTTGTCATTTTAGCGTTCATAGTTTTGATTCTGTTTTTCTTTTTTTTTTTTTTTTTTTTTTTTTTTTTTTTTTTTTTTTTTTTTTTTTTTT
>PVIW01013868.1:0-25608 GCA_004026585.1 Noctilio leporinus | reverse complement strand
GATACCTTTGATTCCTTTTTCTTCTCTGATGGCTATAGCTAGAACTTCCAAGACAATGTTGAATAGAAGTGGAGAAAGTGGGCAGCCTTGTCTCGTTCCTGATCTTAGGGGGAAAGCTTTCAGTTTTTGTCCATTAAGTATGATGTTGGCTTCAGGTTTCTCATAGATGGCCTTTATGATGTTGAGGTATGCTCCCCCTGTCATAGTTATTTTATCTCTCATAGCCTCAAATTCTTTATTTCTTATTTCAGAGTGTTGTCGAGAGGATTAAATGAGATAATGCATTTAAAGCATTTAGCAGTGTGTGGCAGGTGGCTTATGCATTCTATTTCTTTCTTATTCTGATATATTAACTGTTAGTTCTGCAATTTCTCTGTGACCCATGACCCTTCCCCTCCAATTTAGGTAACAGGAGCCAGGAATTATATATGCATTACTCTCAGTGAAAGGATAACACAGCAGGATCACAGACTATAATTCTTGTCTTTGAAGTTATTCCAAGAGAAAAATACATATTTGCAATTGCTGGCTTTGTTTGTACTGCTTTTGTCATGCCAATCTAATACTAAATATTTTAAGAAAAGATTTATCCTAGAGAAAAATTACTAAGTAAAAACTTGCTTGCTTGTTTATAAAATACTTTTAAGTGACATTTCCTTGTTTCTGGGCTTGGTAAGTCCTAGTCAAGATAATACATCAGTAGGATATCCAATTTAAAATAATCCCATTTTGCAAAATCTTTCAAATGAGTCTTTTCATTATAATTACATATTTCTTAAACCAAACAGACATCTTACACTAAAACAGTGGCTAACAAACCTTAGTATCAGAAGCTCCTGAGGACTTGTTTAAATACATTTTGCTGTTCCTCAGACCTAGCATTTCTGATTCCATAAGTTTATGGTGGAGTCAGAGAAAGGCATTTCTAACAAATTCCCAGGTGATGTTAATGGATTTCCTAAGCAAACTCTGAGACTCATTCACTAAACTTGGCTGGATGAATCTGAAATCTTAGTAAAGCTAAAAATTATTTACAGTGGTAACTACCTCATGAAATAGTGTTAAGCTTCTTTATGCATAATATATTGTACCATCCACAATACAACCCATTTTTGAAATTAGAATAAATCAATGCACAAATCAACATTTATTGACTTTGGAAGAGTGCCAAGAGAATTGGGCTGATAGTCAGGATGACCTCCATTCTAATCCCAACTTTACAACTAACTACTTTTGGTGCCAACATTCAATCTCCCTAGACCTGGGTTTCCACATCTGCAGACTGGAGAGCGTGAGCAAGATGATATCCAAAGTGTCATCTATCCTAAAAGTATCTGATTATTCTTTGATACTACTACACTCAGCCAATGTGCTGAGTGAAGTGGGAGAATGTGAAACATAGAGCTTGTTCCTTAGCTGGTGACACAGATACATACCCAGAAAAAGATACCAGTCCAAGGTCAAGGGAAATCCAAAATAAGCAGCTTCAAAATTCCTTCCTGGCGGTATGATGTTAGGAAAACCATTTCTTCACTCATCCTCCAGCTAAGGGAATTTGAAACTGTTCTATAATATTAATGGTACCTTTAACAGAAGAAACCTCTCCCTCCTTTTCTTTCCCTTTTTCTTCCTTCTTTCCTTTATGTCTTCCTTTCCTTTTCTTTTTCTTTCACTTTTTGATAAATATTTACTAATTCTGGTAATGTGACAGTGAAAAATTATAACAATGGGAAATTGTAACCCACCCCAACATTCTTTTAACATTATTTCTGCAAGTGCTGACTCTGACTAATATGTAGCTTGTAGGTGAACAGCATGTCTGTATGAGAATCCAAGGAACTAACTTCAAAAGATACAGACTCTGACCTTCAAGCCTCCCAGCTCCAGGAGATTTGCTGACCTTCAACCAAGGAGCTCTGATGACGTGAAGCCAGCATCTAAACCAGGATGATATGCATTGGACATCACTTGCCTTATCAGAATGGACTGTGCTCCTTTGCACGTAGAGAACTTTGCAACCTCCTTTTGATCTCTGACCCCCTCTTCCTCTTTATAAAAACCTTTACCTCCACTGAGAGAGATGGAGACAGGCTTTGTGACATGAGTCCCCCATCTTTTAGAGATGGGCTTTGAGACGTGAGTCCCCCATGTTCCAGATGGCCAGCATCTGCAAACAAACCAATTTCTTTTATATCAGCACCTGTTTCTTGAGTACTGGCTTTTGTAGCAGCAGGCAGCTGGACCTGCTTTTGGCTACAGTAAGATAGATGGAACTACCCTGAGTAAAGTCAGCCCTAAGAGCCTGAGACCAAGCCACATCAGCTGAACAAGTTATTTTACCTCACTGAGCCTGTTTCTTCACCTGCAATATTGTTATTATGAGCATCAAGTGAAGTAATACACATAGTTTTTAGTGAAGGCCCTGCCACATAGTGAAAAAATAAATGTTATATCTCCCCAGAGCACCCAGCATTATGTGGTGCTAAAAACCCCAGTAATTTAAGAAGGAACAATGTTCAGAAATGTAGGCCCTGGTGATGAGATTAGAGAATGAAGGAGGAATGAGAATGGATCTGAATACTAATGGAGGGAACATAGGTCAAATGGGGAGAAGGGGGAAAATTCACTGTTTTTGGATTAGGAAGTAGAATAGCATGATTAAGAGTCTGTGCTCTTGGAGACAGACTGCCTGGATTTGAATCTTGGCTCTGCAATGTACTAGCTATGTTGTGTGATGGTGAGCAAATGATTTAACTATTCTGTATTTCAGTTTCCTCATTGTAAAATGGAACTTATGATAGCATCCAACCTCGTATTTTGAAAATTAGATGAGCTAAAACCTGTTCAGGGTAAGACATACCTGGCACATTATGAGAGCTTAGTAAGTAAAGGCTGCTATTATCATTTTTTGATTCAATTGCATGGTGACTCCAGTGAGGCTCTTGTCCCTGGGAGTACTAAATGTCACATAGGGATAATTATTTTCCCAAGTTGAAGCTGCATAAAGTACTTCCCTGAGGACTCCTGCTTTTCTCCTATGAAGTTAATACATTTAAAGTTTAGATCAGGTTTCCTCGTAGTTCCCAAATTGTGCTGTGCATCAGAATCACTGGGGAGATTTTAAAGGTACTGATGCCCACATTGTACCCCATATCAGTGAAATGAGTGTCTAGTAACAGGGGCCTAATCTTTTAAGCGTTATAATATGCAAGAAACTTGGGCAACCACTAACTTATCAGCCTCCTTTCCTTCTGTATTGAGGGTGCTGAGTAAATCGAAGCCTTTACCTGGGACATTGTTTTTGTTTTTCTGAAGTAATATGTATAAAGCTATCAAAGTAAGGAGGCTGTCCTAAAGGGACTAAAATGCTCTTGCGCTGAATACTCAATAGTGACCTCTGGTGGTATGATGAGAACCTAAAACAATGTCAGATTTTCTTGGAGCAATGCGTTTTTCTTTTTCTTTTTATTAAATTGATTTGAGAGAGAAAGATGTTGACATGTTGTTCCACTTAGTTATGCATTCATTAGTTTTGATTCTGGCCAGGGATCAAGTCCACACAACCTTGGTGTATCAGGATGATGTTCTAACCAACTGAGCTACGGAGCCAGGGCTTCAGGAATGCTCTTAATGAACAGATGGATATAGTTTGCTACATGAGTGCACTCACGTTTGCACTTGCATTAGCTTGCGTATAAAATGGCTGGTCAGTAATGTGTTAACACGGGGAAAAACTATCAATGACCACTCTCCTCCAACCCATGCCTTTTCACCACATACATACACTATACCTGTTATCTAGAAAGAGAAAATGAGGCCTGCAGAGGAAGTTGATCCAGATCACAGAAGAATCATTAACAGCTGTGAAACTGAAACTTGACTGGCTGTCCAACTTCCCCTTCCTCTCTAGAGCATCTTCCCCCAGAGTGGCCTCATCTTCTCAACTTCCCTGTTGAGAGCCAGTGTGCATCACCAGTGTGCATCAGCAGCTTCCAGGTTGTATTTCTACTTCCTAACCATGATCGTCATTCCTGCAGCTGCCAAATACAGTCATATAACTGACCTGAGCCAGAAGGATCTGGAGAGGAGTGATCTCTCTCTTCTATGCCCTACAGCTTTTATTTCTCCTGTGTGGTTAGAAGGAAAAGGTTGAACTCCTGGCTAAGGAAGTCTCACCCACCAAACCTTCTGTTAAGGATAACTGTCTCCATTTTACAAATAAAGAGAATAAGGCCCAATGAAAGCTATTGCCTAGCCCATCCATCTTGACACACTCCTTTTCTCTGTCCTGAATCCAAGGAGCTTCCCATCAAGTGGGCAAACTGAGGCCCCAAAACAGAACTGCCTTCTTCAGACAAGCTTCTGAAAGCCCGGGGATAACCTATAGAACCAGTATTAATGGTGCACCGGGGGTGTGACATTCTCAATGTGAGGTAACAATGGTTGATGCCAGAGTACCAGGAAAAAGTACGGGAATGTAGGATCTGAAAGAAGATGCTGCCAAGACATCAGTGTTGGAGGGCAGGGGTTAAAGGTTTAGGGACTAGGGGACAAGATGGGGGTGGATTTAGTCCCTGAAGCAGAAATCGAGTGGAATCTGAGGACGGAAGATCAGGAGCAAGGGAGATCTGGGACCCTTATTGGGTAGTTTCCCTGGAAACATAGTGAGAACAGCCAGTGATTCCACTGTCCCTATCTCCCCTAACATAGCAGATGCCCTGTGGCCACCACAGGAGTGACTCCTAGGATGCTAGGTACCTAGAGGCTCCTGGGTACCAAGAGGCCTTCCTGGACAGCATGAGTTGAAGGCCTGGGCTGAAGGAACCTTGCTCATTACACTCTTCAAAAATGTGCCATTTCACCCTGGTTGGTGGGACAGTGGATAAGGCAATAAATAGCCTGTGAACCCAAAGGTCGCTGGTTCAATTCCCAGCCAGGGCATGTAACCAGGTTGCAAGCCAGGTCTCCAGCCACGTCGTTAGCTGGAGGCAGATGAAAGGCAACCATACATTGACCTCTCTCTCTTTCTCTCTCTCTCTGTCTCTCTCTCTCTTTCTCTGCCTTTCTCTCTACCCCTCTCTCTAAAAATAATCAATAAAATCTTTAAAAAACTTTTTTAAAAAATCTGCCATTTCTCAGAGTTTCTATTGACAACATGATGTACTCAACTGAGCCAAATATAGACAAGGCTTCCCCAAACCCCATCCCAGGAAAGCTAGAGATTGTCTCTGTTTCAGTGACAGAGGGAAAGATACTGGTTAATCTCTATCTCTGCATAGCTGGTTAAAGAACAAATTTCTTAAAAGCTGAGAAAAGCCCCGCAGCGCTTCCCGGGGAATAGAGTCCTGGATAAAGAGGATGCATTTACGGAAGATTCTAGGAATAATAGGCTTCGGACTCCAGATGCGCAGGACCGACACTGCTGTGCACTGAATTCTGGAGCCTGGAGCTTGGTATCTCGGGAAGCAGGCGTGTGCTGTAGCCCCACTCCCCCAGCCCGGCCCCTTGAGGCTTGGATTCCTGCAACCTGAAGGCGAGTGGGCAGCAGTGTTGCTTCTCCCTTTGCCTCTTAATCATGGCTCTGTCTGATCTTCCTGCATTACAGGATTCATTTCTTTAAGAGCACGCTACTTGGAAAGGATTAACAACCAAACGGACAAAATTGCGTAGGTAGAAGAGTACGTGTTTGAATTGCTATGTGAGGTTTAGGCAGGAGCCTGTGGGTAGGGCAGGTTTCCCTAGAGTGATTGAGGTTCTTGCCGAAACCCGGAGGACCAATAGGCCGGAGCCTGGCAAGGCATATGGCCAGGGCCAAGGTCCCTGACAGAGATATCACCCATAGGCCTAGAGAACAAAGCATAACTAATCTAGAGAACTTAGTCATTTTGTAGGGGGAGAAGAACCACCTAAAGCAGTATTGACTCTCATAACAGGCATTATCTACCCCAGGGCAGTGTGTAGACGTCAGAGTTCTAGGCAGTGACGTTATCTGTTCTGAATTGGATTTTAGAAGAGTTTGCTTCTTTGAGCAGGCAGATTGGAGGGATTGGAGTCAGGAATTCTTGGGAAGAAATGACAGCAGCCTGCACTAGAGTAGAAGCGGTGTATAGGCGACGATGTTATGACAGTGAGATATATTTAGGAGATAGGCTGGGAAAAGAATGGTTACTTACAGTATTATTGTAAGGGGAATACTGGATTACTTTAGGCGAACCTAGGGTATGGTGATGCCATTCTTTTGATAGGGAAATTTACACAAGTTTATCTAAACATTCTTACATAATGATGTCCTTATTTATGAATTCTTATTCCAAAAATAAGCTGGAGGAGATACCTAGCCATGTGTACAGCCTGTGCATGTGGGGACTCCTTATTTGCAAAGCACTAATAAACAAGCTCAAACAAAGGCACATGTGTTAGACTGCGAAGGGCTCAGAGTCAAACTAGGTTGCTACTCTGGACTTTTAAGCTCCTCACCCCTCCGGTTACACTCTGTAGGGTGTTCCTTTTCACTGTGTGCTCTTGAGTAGTAATTTTAACTTCTCTTGGTTTAGTTCCCGGGAGGCAACTGTTTAGGCAGTAAAGTTATAATGAAGATGTGACATTTAAGCATGACCCTTAAATACCAAAGAATTTTTAGTGCGTCTATCCATGGTTGATGGCACCTGGAGGTAAGGGATGCCTCC
Organism: Noctilio leporinus; assembly: GCA_004026585.1. NCBI lineage: Eukaryota > Metazoa > Chordata > Mammalia > Chiroptera > Noctilionidae > Noctilio > Noctilio leporinus. The sequence continues at coordinate 18,922 of PVIW01013868.1, read as the reverse complement.
TAAGTAAAGATGAACTCAGCATGATAATTTGAAGAGAAGTAGAGAGAAAGGTTAAAGCCTGCTGTGATGGGTTTTTTAGTTTTGTTTTGGATTTTTGTTTTGGACTTTAGTTTTCATTTGGGGCAGAGACAATTATCCATTAAAGAAGATTTTTGCTCTGTGTGGCATTGATTTTTAAAGACTCCTGGGATGGATGGTGGATAACAGGACAACCCCTTCATTAATTAACCATAATAAAAAGCATATCAAGCCTTAGTGTTTAGGAAATATTTACCCTCTTGTTATTTTTGTAGGCCACATAAGATTCTCGACTGATTTCTATATTCGTTCTGGAGTTAGTTGGATGAGATTTTCATTTCTTTGTTTTATAGTCTCTCATTAGACATCTTTTAACCCAAAATGAATACTCTCTTTTCTTTTGAATGGTCTTCATCTCTGTGATTGGTGCCCCCCAGCTTTGAAGACTCCTGTGAAACACACCCATTGAAGTCCACTCATTATTACCCTCCTGCTTAGCTGTTATCTAGTCCATGAAGCCTCTGAATACCTTTCCCCTAGTCCCCAGAACACAGTATTTTTATTTCTGTTACCTACTCTGCTAATAATCTACCTTGCAGTTTAGTGACTTATATCTCTTTATGTATACCTTACTGCTCTATAAACCATGCAAGACATGCATTATTTTCTTTTGTATATTGAGACATCATATATTACTCATCTTTTATATTCATTTAATGGCCATGTCCTATTCAGATTTGTTTGTATATGTATGTATATACACTGTTTGGCACATATACCTGTAATTCCAACCTGAGACCAGGAACCCCTGGCAAAGGTAATAATATTTATTCATTTATTTTCAGTATGAAAAATTAAACATATTCCTTCAATTGAGATGCATAGGTTTAACAAAGCTTTTTTAAAAGATTTTATTTATTTATTTTTAGAGAGGGAAGGAAGGAAAAAGAGGAAGAGAAACACCAACATGAAAGACAACCGTTGATGGTTGCCTCTCACCTGTGCTCTGAACAAGGACCAAACTCTCACGAACCCCAGGCATGTGTGCCCTGACCAGGAATTAAACCAGTGACTCTTTGCTTTGTGGGACGATGCCCAACCAACAGAACCACGTAGGACAGGGTGGTTTAACAAAGCTTTTAAAAATTATTTTTGAAACATGAAATTTCAAGTTTGTGCTAATTAGAAATAGTTAAAAACCTGAATAAGCCCTGGCTGGTGGCTCAGTGGATAGGCACTGGCCTGCAAACCCAAAGGCTGCTGGTTCAGTTCCCAGTCAGGGCACATAACCAGGTTGCAAACCAGGTCTCCAGCCAGGTCCATACCTGGAGGCAGGTGAAAGGCAACCACACATTGATGCTTCTCTCCTTTTCTTCCTCCCTCCCTGCCCTTCTCTCTCTAAAAATAATTAATAAAAATCTTAAAAAAAAACAAAAACCTGAATAAGTTAAGTTAAGTTTTAGACAATCTTTCAATAACAAGGGTGTTCCTGAGAAAAGATTGAGAATTGTTCTCTCTGGAACCTAGTAAAAAAAAAAAAAATTTAATGCAGGTAACAGTTATTGGTTCTTCTTTCCTAAATCCAACTTTCTTTCATATAAATAGTAATTTTTAAACAAGTGAGTGGTGATCTATCTCTTGCCAGAAGAATTTGAATTAGCCCCTCTTAGGAAACTAAACCGCTGTATTCCTTACCATTAAAAAAATATCTTTTGCTCTGATTGGTGTGGCTCATCCTGCAAAGCGAGGGGTGGCTGGTTCGATTCCAGTCAGGGCGCATGCCTGCATTGCCTTACAGGTTCAGTCCCCTGTTAGGGCACATACAAAAGACAACTCATTGATGTTTCTCTCTCCCTCTCTTTCTCCCTCTCTTTTCCCCTGTCTAAAAATAAACAAGTAAATCTTTAAAAATATTTATTAACTTCTTTCCAAGGAATCACCAGGTGGTGGGTGATGCCAGGAGGGCCCAGCAGTGGATTCCATGGAGGACTTGGCAGCAGCATCCAGTGCTGAGGTTGTGGCCCATGTTGGGGGTGGGACTTAGGCTGTGAAAAGCTCATGGAGACAAGGAGTGGATCCCTGCCACCAAGCTGGGCTGCCTAGTTAAGGACATGAAGATCAAGTCCCTAGAGGAGATCTAGCTCTTCTCCCTGCCAATCAAGGAATCTGAGCTCATTAACATTTTCTTGGGGGCATTCCTCAAGGATGAGGATTTGAAGATTATGGCCATGCAAAGGCAAACCCATGTTGGGCAGAGGACCCAGTTCAAGGCATTTATCACCATTGGGGAATACAATGGTCATGTTGATCTGGGTGTGAAGTGCTCAAAGGTAGCAGCCATTGCCATCCATGGGTCTAATCATCCTGGTCAGACTCTCTATTTTCCCTGTGCATGAGGCTACAGGGGGAATAAGACTGGCAAGCCCCAGACTGGCCCTTGGAAGATGACTGGCCACTGTGGCTCTGTGCTGGGGTGCCTCATCCCCACCCCCACCCCCAGAGGCATTGGCATTGTCTCAGTCCCTGTGCCCAAGAAGCTGCAGATGATGGCTAGTGTCAATGACTACTACACCTTAGTCAGGGGCTTCACTGTCATGGTGGGCAACTTCTCCAAGGTCACCTTTGATGCCATCCTCAAGACCTACAGCGCTTATCCGCAGCCTCTGGCAAGAGACTGTGTTCACCAAGTCTTCTTGTCAGAGATTCACCAACCATCTTGTAAAGACCCACACCAGGGTTTCTGTACAGAGGACCCAGGCTCCAGCTGTGGCCACCACATAATTTTATGCCAGAAAAAAAATTTAATTAAACTTGTTAAAAATAAATTTAAAATAAATATTAAATTTATGGGTATAGATATGTCCTATCCTTTGAATTATCTTTCTTTTCCATAAATTTATAATGTAACCCACTGTTGACGTTTCCTAGTAAGATCAACTTTCTGAATATTTACAGCCAGCTGTGTTGACTTTAGTGTGCTAACCTAGGTCATCAGTGCTTTAAAGTTCATCTGGAGGTACATCATCCCTCATTTCTCTTTGACCCAATACCTTACCAAAAATATTTGAGAAATGGACATTTTCTTTATAAATGTTACAAAGTTGGCTATTTAAACAGGATTTGATATATTCAGACCCCAAAACTTCCATCTGTTTATGAACTTGAGACTCTTGATATTTTTAATTCTATTAGACCAATAGATAAATTTCCTGTACAACTCTGTTTGAATGCTTTTCTCTTCAAATTTGAGAAATATGTTTCAGTTTTTACAGTTTTTTTTTTTTTTAACTTTCTAAAGGACTATTGAGCTGGCCTGAGAACCCAAAGGTCTCTGGTTCGATTCCCAGCCAGGGCACAGAACCAGGTTGCAAGCCAGATCTACAGCCAGGTCTGTGGCTGGAGGCAGGTGAAAGGCAACCATACATTGATGTTTCTCTCCCTCCCTGTCTCCCTCCCTTCTCTCTCTAAAAATAATAAATAAAATCTTTTAAAAATTAAAAAATAAATAAAGGACTATTGAAATGGCAAGTTAAACCTTAATTTAGGGTTAGATTAGGTATAGTTGTAGGATGCATTAGTTTGGTGAATTGTGATAATGACTAAAAATTGATTTGCTAATACAGTATAGTTTCCCACACAAAGAAGTGTTTTTGATGTATCAAAAGTGCATTTGGAGTTAAAGTTTTGGCTGTTTACTTTTCTAGCCATAAAGGAGGCAGAAAAATATTTACCATTCTTGTATATTTATTAAAATAAAAAGAATTTTGGCCATGTCAAGAACCCTAAATAATTCCATGGCCCAGCATGGCACTTTACTATAGCTGGGAAAAGTATCCTGGTCAGGAAGCAAAGGAAGGGGCAGATCCCATGCAGGCCCAAAGCTTCTGCAACTCTGGTCTTCTGCCATGCAGAAGCACTTAAGTGTGTCAAGGCCTAAAGCAGGAGGAAACAATTATCTCCTGGGAAAAGTCTGCATAATCTGGAACACCACAGATTTCTCAAAGTGGGAGCTAGGCTCCAAGGGTCTCATGGTTCCTGATGAAACAATTCAGTCTGTTTCAAGGATGTGTGCCTCAGAAAATGACTGGCTTTAAAAACAGCATTGTTCAGGAATGTAGGAATAACCCTGCTGATGAACACAAGGAAACTCTACTCCTTATTAAGTGTTAGAGGACTCATTAGATAATAACTTTATTACAACAGTAATAAGAGTGATAATAAGAGCATTTACTGATTGCTTATGTCAAGACAGGCACTTAATAGTCATTATAATTAAGAAGAATTTTATTTGGCATTTATTTTCCATTACTTCCTCTGCCCTATTAGCTGTAGCTGTACCCAGGAATCTGCCTGTGAATATGTAGGGGTCCTAATTAAGTGTAAGAAAATTCAGTTGTAAATAACTAAGTCACAAAAGATTTTATTTCCTGTTATTTCCTTTGCCTTGTCTTCTTTGATTATTTTTAAAAATAGTTCAGAAATAATATACTAATGTCAATTACCTGATTTTGATGATTGCACTGTGATTCTAAGTGGTGTTAAAATAAACGAGGTAAAAAATAAAGGAACTTTTTGCATGACTTTTGCAACTTTTCTGTAAGTTTAAAGTTAATCAAGAACAAAGTTGAAAAACTTTTCATAATTTCTTTACTACAATATATATTTTATTATTTTCTTCTAGGAAAAATTATGACATATTCAATATAGAAAATATTTTACAAGCAGATAAGCAAAAAGAAAGAAAGAAAGAAAATTCTCTAATACAGCCAGCTAGAGGTATCTGCTATAAATACCTAGTTCTGAATTTATTGAGATGTATGTGATATACAGCATGTATTAATTTCAATCAGTGATTCTATTTGCAAAGATAGAACTTTATATTTACTGAACTTAATTGGTCTTAAATCTTCAGTTTGCCTAATGGGAAATAACTTAATACAGCCACTTCCAGGTACTTCAGTCCTTTTAAAATTTAAACTCAATTAAATTCAGGTTCCAAATTCATTCTCCTTTTTCTTACTCATTAGGGGGCTTCTGTTTGTCTCTGAGGGACCCATCTCTTGTTTCTGCTCACTAAAACCATGAACTATTGAAAGCCTCCAGCCTTGACAATGCTGGAGATTCACTGGGGACTTTCTTAGGATTTTGAAAGGCAACACTTGGATCCTTGACAAAGCCACCTCACTAGCCTTCTTTACTGCCGTGCCACATTCCTGGTCTCTGAGGCTCTCCAGGTTATCTACCATCCCTCCTTTGTGGCACTTGGCTCAAAGTCTTGGCATTCCAGGCCCTTTCCTAAAAATCCACTTAAGAGATTTACTCTGTGAAAATTCTTCTTCATTGATCTCCTTTTGAATGAAGAACATAAACAAACAAGCTCTTACGGCATCATCTATTCTCCTGGATTCCATTAGTTATAACATAAGCTGGGAGGTTTTTGGCATTGAAGGCAGACTTTTGGAAATTCAGATTCTTAATGATTTTTGATTTTTTGTCCCCTGCCCCAGGGGCTTTAAAATTCTATTTTGTTAACAAACTATAATAGAACATTTTTTGAGAAAACTGTGAAAATTTGATTATGGGCTATCTATTAGAAGGCACCAAGGATTGATTTAATTTTGTTGGGTGTGAAAATGGCATTATGGGTTACATATGAAAATAGTCATAATTTTTAGAGAAGTTAGTGAACACCAGTATAGCTAGTGTGGGTTGAGAAGTGATAGGAATGGAAAGTAGGGGACAGATTAGTAAGGGCCATACATACCAATCTTTGATTTCCTGCTCACAGTTTCAAACAGGAAAGTGACTAGATTAATTTGCATATAATGGAGGAGGATGAAAAAGAGTGTTTGGGACTGGAAGGTGGGTGGCTGGAAGAATATTTTATTCCTTCCCCACTGTCAGCACCGACATTGAAATCCAGCAGTAAATCCCATTGGTTCTCTTAGTTTCATTACCTGCCCTCCCCCATTCCAACCCATCATCATTTCTTACCTAGACAGTTGTTCGTAATTATCAACTAAACAGTCTTTCTATTTTTGTTCTTGTTCCTTATAATCCATTCTCCATAGAGCTGTCAGAGTGACTTTTTAAAAGCTTACTTCAGATGGTCATTCCCCTGCTTTAAACATTCAATGGCTTTCTATTGTATTTAAAATGAAATACAAACTCTGCCAGAGACCATAAATTTCTGTGTAATCTGGCCCTTATCTCCCTCACTGTTCTCTTGGTGCAACTTCCCTCCTTACACATCAGCACCCCACCCCCCTGCCCCAAGTCACTCTGTAATTCCCATTCTTTTTTTGTTACAAATGTTCATTTTTCAAAATATATTATCTAGTACAATAGTTCTATTATAACATTTTAATCAAATTAGTACAAACTGTACTCCATTTTTAAAATAAAAAAGAATGGTTAAATGAAAAAGTGTGTAAGTTCAATAGCTAGATCTGAGATATAAAATAGTGATGAGATGGACAAAAATGTTGACTTTAAATAGAAAAGGTTTACATCATTCAATCTGGATTCTTTCATGATGGGACAGTCATTACACATAGTCTCAGGTCTTTTTTCACACTCGGAATTTTATCTTTCAGTCTAATGAGCATGGCTTCCTTATTAATTTTACACACAAAACAATTTCAAAATGGGCATTTTGTGGCATATTTTTTTCAAGAACTTATTTAGAATCTGGCACACCAAAAATGGAACTATATTGCTGTTTGCCCCATCATACTTCCAGAAGAAAGTAAAATAATTAAAATACTTTGAAATGCCACTGTCTTCTCCTTCCTTCTGTTTGATGAAATGAAGTAATAAATTGCTGCAAATTTGATTCCTCATCCTATTGGTTGTTCATGTATACAGATCATGATGGTTTAAGATAATGAACAAATCTCTCTTGAAAAACAGTTTCCTAGTCCACCTCTCATACTCTGCTGAGGGAAACGTAAAATGTGTCGCTCCTTGAAGGGCCAGTGTCAACATTGATCCCATTCACAAACGCATTTCCTCTTTGATCCTGCAATTCTCTTTCCACAATTAACCCCAGTCCTATAGCAGCTACCAGCCACCAGCGGCCACCACCAGCCAACCCTCCCGCTGCTACTGCTCCAGTTAAAAGGCCTGCTGAACCAGGTCTACCAGGGAAGGCTCCGAGGCCAGCCCTGTCAACCCAGCCAAAGCCAAGTTTTGAGTCCCCGACTCTCGGAAGCCGGCCCCAGCGCGCTCCGGATCGCCCCCTACATCTAATTAGACTCCCCAGGTACGCTTCCTCGGCCTAGCTGAGGCAGCTCTGGGGGAGCTGGTCACACGCCCTCCAGTTTCAGCGATCGCCAACAGTCAGTTGTGCTGTCAACGTAGTTTATGGCTTTCCTCTACTAGAAACGAAAAATTTCCTTTTAAAAGAAGAGGCGGAGGGCGTGCTCCAAAAATCTAAATTCCAATGAAGCTCTTCTGAACTCAGTGCGTCTCACAGATTACCCGCGGGGTTTAAAAGGAGTATTTGGAAGGCAACCACACGAGTTAACCACAAATGAAGTTATCTCGCTGGTCCCTCCCTCGCTCGTAAATCGCGGGGTTGATTCAACGGAAGACCCTGCTACAGGTAACATCAAATGAGGGGGAAATTAGAGGCAGGATGAGGCGAGGCCTGAAGAATGAGGCTGAGGGTTAGAGCTTTGATGAAAACAGCCCAAAGGAGGATCATTTTCCCGTTTGAGGCAGGGACTCAAAACCCCGGGTACCAGGGCCACAGCGCTCGGGCTTGCAGCAGGATGCATAACTTTCCCGCGCCTCCGCCCCAGGGGCGGGGAAGAACCCGGATGAAACTATCCTTCCAGCCCGGACACCGCCCACAGTCTTTGAACCACTGCGCGAGGCGGAGTTGCCCTCCTTTCCGTACCCTGATTGGTTCGTGTTTGGTTTCTGATTGGGCGTTCCAGTGCCAGTCACAAAGCGTGGGCGGTATCTTAGATTGTTGCTTGAGGGAGACGGCGTCGACGTCTAATTAGACTCGCGGCATCTTAGCTTACGGTCTTGGCGCTCTTCCTCTGGTGCTCTGGAAGCGCTCCCGGGTTCTCCGCTGCAGGCCCTGGGAACAAGGCGTATCTGAGGCGGCTGGAGCACGACCCCGGGCGCCCGTGCGTTACCATCGTCACGCACCTAGAGCTATGTCCTGGATGTTCAAGAGGTGAAGGCGGTGGAAGGGGTGGGGCGCAGGCGGAAAACGGCCTGGCGGTGTCCCGGAATGAACCTGACCTCCCCTGCGTTTGTTTCGCGTTTCCCGTGCGAATTTTGCAGCCTTGCTGGTGGCTTATATTCCGTGGTAGAAATAGATGTATCCTCCTGCTGGCGAGGAGAGGCTCCGCCGGCGAGTCTCCTGCCTGGGCCTTGGAGAAATCTCTGTCAAGGGCCGTGGGGGTAGGAAGGGCGGGGGCTGTCTGAGGTTCAAAGCTGCACACGTTAGCTGGGATCGCGACCTGTGCTTTATTCGACAGAACACCCATTGGATACCCACTGTGCATTAGGCATTGTGTTCGGAATAAAAGGCCAAGTAAGACGGCTCTTGACCCTAAGTAGCGCACAGTTTTTGTGCAGCACAGTCGTGCAGATGTGTATTTGTAGAGAAGCCAAAAGAGGTATGCGCGACCTGCAAGGAAAACGCGCAAGCCAGATGGATACCTCCGTTCTTAGAAGAGTGGATCGTGCAGGAACCCCCCCAACCTGGTTTACTGGCGCGTTCCTGAAACAGTTATCCGTAAAGTGATTGAGAATACCCTTAAACCAGCTCCCGTGGGAGGCTCTAAGTCAATTTCCCATGATACCGAGGTTTAGATACCTGAATGAAATAAGGGTTCTGTTCGGAATGAATTAAAGTATTGGATGCTGCATGTATTACCTCTAAAGATAAAAACTTTACCTGTGATAATACTATATTTGCAAGTCTCTTCTAGCTCAATCTCCATTGAAATTTTGGCATATAATTAAAGTTACAGACATCCCATTTCAATTGAAATAGATGGCCACTAGGAAAAAGATTTTTGAATGCTTATTATGGTTATCATTTTGAATACTCTAGGTAGAAGAGGCATTACTGAATAGATAGGTTTTCTGGAAACCTACCCCACTCCGATTCTACTTTAACTAAACACCCTCAATCTTACACAGCAGTTGCCACATCAGCTTTGATTTAAGTGTGAGAAAGCAATTGGCCTATAAATATGGTATGGTCTTTCAGAAATACTTGGCTAAATTTTCTTTCCTCTGCCTTTTTTCGTTCCTTTTTTAGAGACTCTGTTTGGAAGTACTTGCAGACTGTCCAGTATGGTGGAGTCCATGGAAATTTTCCACGCCTCTCATATCCAACTTTCTTTCCTCGTTTTGAATTCCAAGATGTTATCCCTCCAGATGATTTCCTAACTAGTGATGAAGAGCTAGATTCAGTTTTATTTGGAACTTTGAGAGGTCATGTAGTTGGACTACGCTATTATACAGGAGTTGTGAGTATAACATTTGCTTTTAAGTTCAGTGATGTGTTTATGGTATTAACCTAGAAAATAAGAATTACAAGGTGATTGTGCTTTTTTTTTTTTTTTTTTTACTTCAAGTAATTGAAATTATCTGGGCGAGCGATAAATATCTAATGACTAATATTCTTTTACATTTACATCATACTTATAATATGCAAAACACTTTTTCCTGTATAATCTCACTTGATTGTGACAATGACTTTGAGGTATATAGGGCATCATTATCCCCTTTTTATAACAGAAGCTCAACAGGGTTAAATTATTTGCCCACAAATCACAGATACTATGTTGTACATTTGCAAAATGACTTCCAAGTCAGTCCATTGCTTTCCTCTTTTCTCAGCACACTTCTACACTTCAATATTTTTAATTTTAGGAAGATCAACTCTTACTAACTAGATAAGGAAATTGTTATTAAGTCCTTTATTCTTTTTGTAGTAAGACTCTTTGTCTCCCAGTTTTTTTCCTTCATCTGTCTTTATCTCCATTCTCTGAAGTGTATGTATGTGTGTGTGTATATTCCTCGGAAAGGGAGTACCAGAGACAGATAGAGATTGTATGACGTTGGTCAGTTGTTGTCTTTGTTATAGTTGTCTAAACTGTCTCTATTATCTGGATGATATACTTCTAGTTTTATTTTTTAAATTGATTTTGAAAAATTTTAAACATGCATAAAAGTAAAATAATCCAATGAAATCCATATACTTATGATTCAGATTTAGCAGTTTACATGTTTTTTGCACCTTTGTTCAATCCTTTTCTGTCATTTGGCCTTTTATGCTAAAGATCCTAACTGTATCACTTTATACCCATAAAAATTTATAAGAATTTTTATTACATCTAATCCATAATCAGTTTTCTTGATGTTTACAAATAATTTTTATAATTCAGTTTTTCAAATAAGAATCAAAACAAAATTCATATATTATCTTTTTTTAATTTAATTTTATTGTTGTTGTATTACATCCATCCCCTTATTGCTCCCTTCTGTCCCCTTCCCCACCCACCCAGCCACCCACCTACTCCCCCACAAAGTCATTCCCACTTGTTGTCCATGTCCATGGTTCTTCCATACTAGGTTCTTGGCTAAACTGCTCCCCTTCTTTGCCTTTTCCTTCCCCCCTCCCCCAACCCCTTCCCCCTGCCCACTGAAGGCTTATTCACTGTATTCATGTATCTGGTTCGGTTTTGCTTGTTGTTAGTTTTGTTCATTATTGTCCTGAAATGGGTGAGATCATACGGTATTTGTCTTTCACTGACTGGCTTATTTCACTAAGCATAATACTTTCCAGTTCCATCCATGTTGTTGCAAAGCGTAGGAGTTCATCCTTTCTTTCTGCTATGTAGTATTCCATTGTGTAAATGTACCAAAGTTTTTTGATCCAATCATCCACTGATGGGCACTTAGGCTGTTTCCAGCCCTTGCTATTGGAAATAGCACTGTTATGAACATAGGGGTACATAGGTTCTTCTGAATTGGTATTTCAGGGTTCTTCGGGTATAGTCCTAGTAGTGGAATTGCTAGATCAAAAGGCAGTTCCATTTTTAGTTTTTTAAGGAAACTCCATACTGTTTTCCATAGTGGCTGCACCAGCCTGCATTCCCACCAACAGTGCCCCAGGGTTCCCTTTTCCTCACATCCTGGCCAACACTTGTTGTTTGTTGATTTGTTGATGATTGCCATTCTGACAGGTGTGAGGTGGTATCTTATTGTGGTTTTAATTTGCATCTCTCTGGTGGCTAGTGATGTTGAACATTCTTTCATATGCCTTTGGGTCCTTTGTATGTCCTCCTCAGTGAGTTGTCTGTTCAGGTCCTTTGCCCATTTTTTAATTAATTGGGCTATCTGTCTCCCTGGTGTTGAGTCGCATTAGTTCTTTATATATTTTGGAGATCAAACCCTTGTCTGAGGTATCATTGGCAAATATGTTTTCCTATACAGTTGGTTCCCTTTTCATTTTGCTGGTGTTTTCTTTAGTTGAACAGAAACTTTTCAGATTGATATGTCCTGATTTGTTTATTTGTTCTTTGATTTTCTTTGCCCTTGGAGAAGTATCAGTAAACATATTTATACATAGGATATCTAAAATTTTACTGCCTCTATTTTTCTCCAGGACCTTTATGGTGGCACTGCTTATGTTTAAGTCCTTTATCCATACTGAGTTTATTCTTCATATAGTATCGTTAGTTGTTAAGTCTCATAAGTCAGTCATTGAACCTTGTTTCATGTCATTGATTTGTTGAAGAAACAACATTATTCTATAGAAAGTTCTAGATTTGTTAGTTGTCTCTTGCTCGTCCCCAGCTGGGACCTGACCCACGACCCAGGTATGTGCTCTAACTGGGAATCCAGCTCTTGACCCTTTGGTTCGAAGGCTGACTCTCAATCTACTGAGCCCCACCAGCTAGAGCCTAAGATCACTTTGTGATTGGAAATGTGTTGTCTAGGAGATTCCTTAGGAAGGAACAAGAGTTTGAGTTTTTGTATGCTCATAAATGTGAGGTTTATACTTCACATAAACTTGTGATGTTTATACTTGTGATGTCTGGCTGAATATAAAAAATCCTTGACCCTTATTTTCTCTCCATGATATGTTGATATTGTATAAAAAGTTGCTGGTAAGAATTCTGATGCCAATGTAATTTTTTTCCATATAAGTGAATTGAAATTTTTTGCCTGGCTAAGTAAAAGATATTTTTCCTTACCTTAAAAGTCCAATAGTTTTATTAAGGTATATATTTCAGTGCTATTTCATAAGTTCTCTTTCCTCTCTTTCAGAAAATTTTCTTTAATTATAGTATTAAATGTTTGCTTTGTTTCAAAGCTTGTTTTTTTTCAGGAGCTCCATTCTACTCTCTGCAGTAGATCCTCTGCATATACATATGCCATATGTTTATACCTATTAATTCCTCTGAAATCCTTTTTATCATATTTTTTTTCTTTTCTTTTTTTTTTAAATTTTATTGTTGTTGTATTACATCCATCCCCTTTTTGCTCCCCTCTGTCCCCCTCCCCACCCACCCATTCCCCCCAAAGTCAATCCCACCCGTTGTCTTTTTTTTTTTTTGAGCTCCAGCACTGAGATAGGAGCTTGAAAGGCACCAGTTGTATACAGGGAGAAACAAGTATCTGGTATCAAGGACAGGAGAGGCCATTGTCTCTTTTCTAAATCCTCCCCCCACAAAGCCAGCAAGTTGGTGCCATATCTGAGACTCCGTCAGCCTAGCTAACCTGACCTACAACTTTTTTATCCATTCATCTACTGATGGGCACTTAGGCTGTTTCCAGAACTTGGCATAAGAGTTCATATATTCTTTCAAATTGATGTTTTGGGATTCTTAGGATATGTCCCTAGAAGTGGGATCACGAGGTCAAAAGGCAGTTTCATTTTTAATATTTTGAGAAAACACTATACTGTTTTCCACAGTGGCTGCACCAGTCTGTATTCCCACTAATAGTGCATTAGGGTTCCCATTTCTCCACATTCTTGCCAGTATTTGTTGCTTACTGATTTATTGATGGAAGTTATTCTGGAAAATGTGAGGTGATGTCTTATGTGGTTTTAAGTTGCAGCTCTCTGATTAGTGATGTTGAGCTATATATATATTTTTTAATCTGGCTATGGGCCATCTGTATATCTTCTTTGGAGAAGTGTCTATTCAGGTCCTTTGCCCATTTTTTAATTGGATTGTTTTCCTAGTGTTGAGTTGTATATGTTCTTTATATATTTTGGAAATTAAACTCATCGATGTACTGTTAGCAAGTATGCTCTCCCATACAATGGGATCTCTTTTTTTCCTTGGTTGTTCAAAAGCTTTTAAATTTGATGTAGTCCCATTTGTGTATTTTTTTCTTTGTTTTCCTGAATACATTTTTAATTTTTATATTCTCCAACAGTTTGTCCTTGTGTTTATTCTATTTTTTTTTTTAAAGATTTTATTTCATTATTTTTAGAAAGAGGGGAAGGGAGAGAGGCAGTGAGGGAGAGAGACATCAATGTATGGTTGCCTTTCACCTGCCTCCAGCTACGGACCTGGCTGGAGACCTGGCTTGCAACCTGGTTCTGTGCCCTGGCTGGGGAATCGAACCGCGACCTTTGGGTTCGCAGGCCGGCACCTTATCCACTGTGCCACCAGCCAGGGCGTTGTTTATTCTGTTTTAAAATCTACTATTATTAGCAATCATATATAGTAAATGATGCTTATTTAATTTTTATTTAAAAGACTTGAGGGGTTTTTTTTGTTGTCATTTGTTTTTTTAAGATTTTTTATTTATTATTTTTAGAGAGAAGGGCAGGGAGGGAGGAAGAAAGGGAGAGAAACATCAATGTATGGTTGCCTTTCACCTGCCTCCAGCTCTGGACCTGGATACTAATCTTATTATAATAAATGACATGTAATTATCTTATCTGAGGTGAAATTCTAAAAAGTGTTAGTTGTTTACCCTACTTTTTTGGGGTATATATTTTCTGCGATTTGTATAACTGGTTTAAAGAAGATCATGCTATATACAGGCAGTGGTAGTAAGGAAGGTGGGCTGGAATAGAACAGGGCTATATGCCTCACAGAATATCTCCAAAGGGTTAGAAAGTACGTGATAATCTGGTTGGTCAGGCTGTAGTCAGTAGATAGATAGCTAGGAGAGTAGCAGCTTCTCCTATATCTTAAAAAAGTTGATATAATTTACATACCATAAAATTCATTATTTTAAAGTGTATGGTACATTTGAGTAGTTTTTAGATATTTACAGGGTTGTTGGACCATTCCCACTGCCCAAAAGAACCCAGTACCTATTAGTAGTGACTCCTTATTTCTCCCTCCCTTCAGCTCCTAGCATCCACTAATTTATTTTCTGTTTCTATGGATTTGCCTATTTTAGAACCTTTCATATAAACGGAATCATATAATATGTGGCCCTTGGATCTGGCCTTCATTCTTGCCACTTTTGTGTTAAATAGATATTTTCTAGTGTACCATTTTAGTTATAGATGTTTTCTAGTGTACCATTTTAATTATCTGTTGTTGTTTTTTTAACTATATATTTTACATTGTTTTCTTAGTAGTTGCCCTGAGGTGTTAAAATTAACATGTTAATTCATAAGATACTAGTTTGAATTAGTGTCGACTTAGTTCTAGTATACAAACATTTTGTTTGTAGATAGCTCTATTCTCCTCCTTGATATTGTTATCAGATTAGATCTTCCCATACAATTTAGTCTCCTCAACATACATTTTTTTTTAAGATTTTATTATTTTTAGAGAGAGGGGAAGGGCAGGAGAACATAAATTTTAATGTTTGTTTTGTGTCTTTAAATCAGGAGGAAAAAGTTACAACCAAAAAAAAATTATAATCTTGTATTTTCCTATGTAATTGCCTTTACCAATGCTCTTTATTTCTTAATGTAGATTCAAGTAATTGTCTAATGTCCTTTGATTTTAGCTTGAAGGTTTCCCTTTACTATTTCTTATGGTGAGGTCTGCTAATGATAGATTCTCTCAGTATTTGTTTACTGGAAATGTCTTAATTCCTTATTTATTTATTTATTTACCAGTCTAAAGACTTTATTGAGGGATGTTCAAGCAAGTGGGGTAAGTCCCAGTGGACTGCAGCCCTCAGCAGAAACAGAGTGGGTTTTTTTTTTTTTAAGGGATGGGGGGAGTTGGCGGGACTTTCAAAAGTCCAGATGGAGCTAGTGATAGGGAAATGGCTCTGAGAACAGAGAAGTTGCTAAAATCTTGTCAGCAGAAAAAGATATCTTTTTTCAGGGTAACTACAGGGCATAGGCAGTCACTGACATCAGCAGTTACTGGAGGCAGCAGATTTATTAGGGACTTGCTGAAGTTAAGCTTGAATTCCTGGAACCTAGGTTTTATACCTTTGTTTTATCATTTCTAGGGAGTTTGGCTGAAAGCTAATCTTTTGAACTACTTCCTGCTGGGAATGGGTGTAGAGCTGTCCCTACTGTATAGCCATCCTTGGGGTATAGGTTCATCTGGAGAGACCTAGAGTAGGAGCATGTCACCAACAGCTTGATTTGTGGCAGCCTACACTGTCCTGTGGATAAAACTTATTGGAAGGCATAGGAAACAGGGACTTCATAAGAGAAAAGAAGCAGATTATTATCATTGGAATTATTAAAGGTATTAGCATGGCTTGGCCTTAAGAGGGAGGACAGGGTGAGCCTGATAGGAGGGTTGGGGTTGGGAATATTTAGTTCCGTGAGGCAATGGAGGACATGAGGACTTGTCTCATAATGAAGAATCTGAGGAAATGGGTGGGTTGGGCCAGCCGACCCTGGGGGATTAGGAGGTGGAGGAGTAGACGAGAGCAGGTGGTCCTCTCGGGGATATGAAGGGGTCTCAGGAGTCAGAGAAGGGTCAGTGGGATCAGAACAGCTGGTTTTGGAGTGGAGAGTGAAGGAGGAGGATTTGGTAAGTAGAATAGAATTGACAGAGGGAGGGGCACCAGCTTAGGTCAAAAACAACTTGAACACAGGGAATTTCACGCCACTTGCCCAGGCAGTGATGGAAATTAAGATCAGTTAATATTAAGGGGTCACAGACCTACTGTCTAATTTATATTGAGGCCAGGCAGTGTTACAGAGGAATATCAGTCTTTTTTCAGGAGACACCTCAGATGGTATTCTATGGGACCTCGATTGACCTGAACCCATGTTAGCCAATATGAAAGTGAGTATTAAGACCTGTCTTCGGGCCTGAGGGCCTTTCAAGGAACATCCTGCTCTGTGAGTTGTCAGAATCATGACAGAGAAAGAGGAGAGAGGCATCCCACTGTCCTTTCACCCCCTTTCACCCCCAAGGGTCTAGGACCCGGTAGCACCTCTCACCTAGTGCTGGGATTTCCCAAGTGTTATCTAGTGACAACAGGAGCAGAGAGAAGGATGGCAGCATGGGGACAAGGCAAACTCCTTACCCTGGTAGAGATTGGCTGGTGTGGAAGCAGGGGCCAGGCAAGGAGGTATCCCTGAACACATCTTGTCCCCATGGGTCTGGCTTCAGGGCCTCCAAACCTCACAGAGACGTGGTGAGGGGTTAGCTCAGGTCAGGCTTCCACTTCCCGCTGCTCCTCATAGTCATAAGTCTCGGGAGACTGGAAGAGACATTCTGGGTTTCGGCACCAAAATGTTAGATTTGTGACCTTTGTTGAAGGATGTTTAGGCAGGTGGACCAAGTCAGAGCAGACTGCAGCTCTCCTTCATATTTGAAGAATAGTTTTGCCAGATACGGAGTTCTTGTTTTGAGGGTTTTTTTGTTTAGCATGTTGACAAATTATCCTACTGTCTTCTGGCTTCAAAGATTTCTGATGAGAGAAATCAGATATTAATCTTATTGAGAATTCCCTTTAGTAGTGAGTTGATTCCTTCTTGTTACTTTCAAGATTCTTTCCACAGATTGATTATGGTGGGTCTGGGTTTAGATCTCCTTGGATTTATTTTATTTGTATTTTGTTTAGTTTCTTAGATACATAGATCAATGTTTTTCATCAAATTCGGGGAGTTTTTAGCTATTATTTTTTCAAATATATTCTTTTTGTCCCTTTTCCTCTTTCCCTTCTGAATATACTTGCTGTTGTCCTAAAAGTTGTTAGGCCTGTTCATGTTTTTGCATTTTTTTCTGCCTGTTCCTCAGACTGTAACTGTCCTTCAGATTCTATACAAGTTACCCCTATTATCCAAAAGTAGAGCATTCCTATGAAATATTTTGTAAACTGAAATGGTTTAAAACAAAGTAGCAATAACCATTAATTTATATAGAAAATTTTTTAAGCGGTCCCAGACCCAGAATTCAACATACGTACAATGCCCATTTTGTTGCCCATGATCAAAACGCATAATCCAGCTTTACACCAAACGTAACAGACACCCTTACAAAGCTCTTTTAGGCTTTTCTGATACCTTAGGACACACCTTGCTCATGATACACAAATTAAGTTGACATGAGGCACAGATGCTCACAGGTACAGTCCAAAGCTATGGTGGCTTGGTGTAGGGATACCAAGTGTGGTTTCCTGGGAAGGAGCTTGGTGATGCCCCTCTGCTGCTCAGGGTGTGCACTGCTTGTATAACAGCTTGCTGCAAAAACAAAGACAGTGCTGTTTTCTCAGAAACCTTTCAATTAGCAAAAATAGAGTACTGATATGTAGGTCTCAAAGTAAAAGTGAAGTGTCATTAACTCAAACTTTAGAAAAGAGGGGGGGGAATACCTATAATTTCAATTGATTTGTCTTCCCTTTTGTTTATTCTTCTGCCTGCTGATATCTGCTGTTGAGCCTCTTTAGTGAATATTTAACTTTAGTTATACTTTTGATTCCACAGAATTTCTATTTTGGGAGACATTATTTTCATACTTTTCTTTAGTTCTCTACTTATGGTTTGCTTTAGGTCTTTGAAGATATTTAAAATTAAATTAAAAAAAATTTTAGGAGGTCACATATCTGTTTTTCCTTAGAACAGTTATTTTTTTTTTCCTTAGGAACAGATTTTTTCCTATGAGTAACCATATTTTCTTCTTTGCATGTTTCAGTTTTTCCTGTTGAGGATTGATTTAAATAATGTTACAACTCTAGAAGTCAGATTGTTCCTCCTCTCCAGGATTTTTGTTGATGATTTTGGTAATCGTTTTTGATTAGTGACTTCTGCATTAACCCTGTAAAATCTATTCTTTGTTGTGTGTGGGCACTGATGTCTGTAGTCGGTTAGCTTGGTGGTCAGCTAATGATTGCATTGGAACCAGTAAATCTCCCAGTCTTTACTTAGAGGACCTGTGTGCATTTGGGGCACTCCTTCAACACAGCCAGCCAATTGACAATTTTCCCTTAACTTTCACTTCCTGGCTGTTCAGAACTTCAGCCAGAGGTGAGAATTTAGGGCCTTCTCAGGTCTTTCCTGAACGTATGCACAACCTTGGGAATGCTATATGGTTACACTTGGCCTTTTAGATTCCTAGGAATATGTTGGTGCTTTTCAAAGGCCTTTTGGACATCATATTCCCCAGCTTTTTCTTTGCCTCAGCTGTACCCACTGCCTATATAATTGTTTTTTGACAAACACCCACCCAAGGGAGAAGGGTTTTTGTACTGCATGAGCTCAGTGGTCAAATAAATGTTTTTTTTTTTTTTTTGAATAAATCTTGAAAGATTTTGCTTTATTGGGCACTCTGGCTACTGCTAGCCTGTGCCAAGAATCCCAGCAGGTTATGTTTAAAGGCTGTCTTGTAGCTGAGAGCAAGGGATGGGTCAAAAGAACAGATAGTCATCTGTCTTTCTTTCTTTCTTTTTTTTTTTTCAGATTTTTTAAAAAAATTTTATTGTTGTTGTATTACATCCATCCCCTTTTTGCTCCCCTCTGTCCCCC
>PVIW01013867.1:0-25601 GCA_004026585.1 Noctilio leporinus | reverse complement strand
AGGCCCTGGCTGGTGGCGCAGTGGATAAAGTGCCAGCTTGCAAACCCAACAGTCACTGGTTTGATTCCCCAGCCAGGGCACATAACCAGGTTGCAAGCCAGGTCTCCAGCCAGGTCTGTAGCTGGAGGCAGGTGAAAGGCAACCATACAATGATGTCTCTTTCCCTCTCTGCCTCTCTCCCTTCCCCTCTCTCTGAAAATAATAAATAAAATCTTAAAAAAAAAAAAAAAAAAAAAAATTAATGGCCAGGCCTTTAATAATTTTACACTATATCTTTCTCCTTGAACTTGCTCCATTTGTTTCTTCAGAGAATGTCCTAATGTAACAGTTTGATGGTCTGAGATCTTTTATTGATCACTACGTTACTTAATAGAAAAAAATTGCCACGTCTTTAGATGCTCTATGTAATTCCTTTCTCTATTGTTCCATTAATAGTACCCCAAAATTCAGGTAAAAGAATTGTAAACAGGAATAAAACTAGTGTTCATTCCTAAAGGGAGTAAATTGTTGAAGGCTGTACAACTAGTAATAGAGCAAGGTAATACTTAATACCTACATCCATTTACTTTCATACCACTGCTCTTCACACTGAACCATACTGCCTCTATGCTAAAAAGAATAAAACATAGAATAACATCTTGTTAAAAGGGGGAAGGTAAAAAAACAAAAACAAAAAACCCCACAACTACTGAAGCTGCTATTAATAGTAAGAGAGAATGAGCTCAAACTCTTGAAGAATGGGAATAAAAACAAATATGCATCTGCCTTAAAGGTTTTCCTACCTTGTTGTTTGTAACTCCATCTGTAGTAATTTGACATGTGCTTGGAGGAGGAAGCTTTGATGCATACCTTTTTGATCTCCGAGGTATTGTTACCTGAACTCTTGGAGTAGCAAGAACAATTTGACATGTGTCGTTTATGGAGCCTGGAACATCAGTCGCTTTGAGCATTGTTTTCTCATTTCCTTCCTTAATTTCTGGTTGTGAAGTTCCTTTTGTTGTTAACTCACTTTCAGAAATCATTAACTGACTGCCATTTTTGATAGAAACACAGTTAGTATTGAGAGCCTCAACAGTAGTATTTTGGGATTTTTCATAGGCAGAATCAATGCCTTCTAAAATAAACGTCTCCTTTTTTTTAGACTTTGTAGTTGGAATTGTATTCTTTGAAAGAAGAATTTGTTTTGCCAGCTGAGCTCTAGTTAATGCCCTGTTTGAGACTCCTGCAGCGGAAACATTTTCATGTTCTTGGTTCAGAATTGGAAGCTCTGAAAAAATACAAAGTCAAACAAAATTTATAGAAGAATCATATGAAACTAAAAAAAGAGAAATGGGATAATTTATATCTGTATAGTTAAAAAAAGTCTACAGGTTAGGAAACTCCACCCTCCCACCCAGTCTTTTCTCTAAATGCCCCTGGCTTTTATGATATAATCCCTCATTCATAATCAAAGCTTACTGCCTACACAGGGGAAGTAATTATCTAAAACACATAACAATATATTCAAATAACAAACTAAGAAACAAAATCAAAAGCACTTTACCATAAGTTAAATGGTGCAGAGGCGCTTTCTTTGCCTGTTGACTCTGAATCTTGGGCTTGACTGGAAGTAAATTATTATCTGATGGTTCAAGAGGAACTTCTTGGACTGAGGCTGAGATTTCTTTTGAAGAAAGAAGTTGAGTTATATTAATATCCGTCACTGAGAAGAAAAATCTAAAGGCCTTTTTAAAACTTGAAATAAAGACCTGGGTTCAATAATAATCAGATCAAAAGTTTTTACAACAGTTTTACCTTTTATAATCTTCTCATGCCTTCACTCTATTCACTACCTACATTATGGAGAGGAAGAATGTTAAAAAACTTCTCCATGTTACAACTTGCAAGCTCTATACAAAAGCATACTACAGGATTTAGAAGCCTAAAGAACTGGAATAAAAGTTTGATGCTGCTACAAATCAGGTACATACATACTAAAATTATATATGAAATACTAGGCAGTTTTGAAACTTTTGATTCTGCAAGTGGAGCAAATGGAGGCAAAGGAGAATGACAAAATGACATGGCAGCAAAGGAAGTGTAAGAGGGAAGTGTAAAGATTTGTATTTATTTATTTTCAGAGAGAAGAGAAGGGAAGGGAGGGAGAAAGAGAGGCAGAGAAACATCAATGTGCGAGAGATACATCGATCGGTTGCCTCTTGCATGCCCCCAGATGGGGACCTGGCCTGCAATCAAAGCCTGTTGTCCAGACTGGGAATCGAAGCCTCAGCATTATGATTTGTAGACCAGAGCTCTACCCACTGAACCACACCAACCAGGGCAGAGGGAAGTTTATATTATTACAGGCCTATCTCAAGAAACAGAAGAAATCCCAAGTTAACAACCTAACATTACAATCTAAAGAACTAGAAAAAAGACAAAAGTAACCTAGAGACAGCAGAAGAAAGGAAATAATAAAAAGTAGAACAGAATTGAATAAAATAGAGAAAGACTACATAAAAAAATTAATAAAACAAAGAGCTGGTTCTTTCAAAAGAACAATAAAATTCACAAGTCTCCAGCTAGACTCATGAAGAGAAGACCCATATAAACAAAATCAGAAATGAAAGAGAAGTTGCCACGGACATCACAGGTAAACAAAAGATCATACTGGAATACTATAAAAGATTACGTGCTACCAAATTCAGTAACAGAAGAAATGAATAAGTTCCTAGAAATATATAACATTTAAACTAAATCATGAAACAAAGAAAAATCTAAATAGATCAATCAGCATGGAGGAAATTGAAAAAAACATCAAAAACTTCCCATAAAATAAAAAGTCCAGCACAGGATGACTTTACCAGTGAATTCTCCCCAAAATTCAAAGAATATTTAATACTAATTCTTCTCAAACTCTTCTAAAAATTGAAGAGGCAATACTTCCTTACACTTTTTATGAAGCCAACATAATCCTGATGCCAGAAACTGGCAAGGATAACACTAAAAAGAAAACTACAGACCAATATCACTGATGAATATGGATGCAAAAATCCTACACAAAATACTAGCAAATCAAATACAGCAATACATTAAAAAAAATTATATCATGGTCAAGTGGGGTTTATTCCAGGGGAACAAGGATAGTTCAACGTACGCAAATTGATCAACGTAATGCACCACTTTAACAAAACAAAGAATTAAAATCATATGATCTTAATGGATGTAAAAAACACATTTGATAAGCTACAACATTATTTATGATCAAAACACTCAATAAAATGGTATAGGAGGAAATCTTATAAAGGTCATTATGACAAACCCTCATTAGTATCATACTTAATGGTGAAAACTTAAAGCTCTTCCTCTAGAATCAGGAAAAGAAAAAGATACCCATTCTTATCACTCTCATTCAACGTAGTTCTAGAAATCCTAGCCAGAGCAATCAAGGAAGAGAGGAATAAAACCATCCAAATTGAGAAGGAAGAAGAGTATCGCTTTTTACAGATGACATGATTCTGTATGTAGAAAACCCTCAAGATGCCACCAAAACACTATTAAAAATAATAAACAGGCCCTGGCTGGTGGCTCAGTGGATAAATAAGGCTCCAGCCTGCGAACCCAAAGTTCACTGGTTCAATTCCCAGCCAGGGCACAAAACCAGGTTGCAAGCCAGGTCTCCAGCCAGGCCCGTAGCTAGAGGCAGGTGAAAGGCAACCATACATTGAAATAATAATAATAATAATAATAATAATAATAATAAACAAATACAGTAAAGTTGCAGCATACAAAGTCAATGTACAAAAAGTCCACTGTTTTCCTATATACTATCAGTAAAACTTCATTAAAAAATAAAAAAACAACTCCTTTTCAATTGTAACCAAAATAAAATATACAATACCTAAGAATAAAATTAATTAACAAAGGATGTGTTAAAAGAGATTGAAACAGAGTGAAATGGAAAGATATGCCATGTTAACAGATTAGAAGAATCAACAATTAAAATGGCCATAATACTCAAAACAAGAACAGACAGATTTAATGAAATCCCTACCAAAATCTCAATATCCTATTTTAAAGAAACAGGACAAAAAATCACCAGATTTGTATGGAATCACAAAAGACCCAGAAGAGCCAAAGAAATCCTCATTAAAAAAGAATGAAGCCAGAGGCGTCACACTACCTGACTTCAAATTTTACTATAAAGCTATGATAATCAAAACAGCATGGTATTGGCAGAAGAACAGACACAAAGACCAGTGAAACAGAAATGAGAGCTCAGCAATAAAACCACAGGTACATGGGCAAATAGTTTTTGACAAAGGAGCCAAAAACACACAATGGACAAAAGAAAGCCTCTTCAATAAATGATGCTGGGGAAATTGGAAAGCCAATACAAAAAATTAAACTAGATTACAGCGTGTCCCCTTGTACAAGAATTAATTCAAAATGGATCAAAGACCTAAATAGAAGACTGAAATAGTGAAATACACAGAAGAAAACATAGGTAATAAATTTATGGACGACCTTGGCAGTATAGAACATTGTATGAATTTGACCCCAAAGGCAAAGGAAATAAAGGAAAATGTTAAGGAATGAGACTATATCAAGTTAAAAAACTTCTGCACAGCAAAAGAAATTGGCAACAAAATAAAAAAACAACCAACCAAATGGAAGATGTTATTTGCAAACAACAGCTCCAATATAAAGAACTCATACAACTCAACACCAAACAAGCAACCCAATTAAAATGTGGGCAGAGGACTTGGACACACACCTCTCCCAAGAAGACATAGAAATGGCCATCAGATATATGAAAAGATGTTCAACTTCACTAGCTATTAGAGAAATGCATATCAAAACTACAATGACATACAATCTTATACCTGTTAAAATGGCTATTATCAACAAGACAGGTAATAACAAGAGATGGAGTGTGGAATAAATGGAACCCTCATTCATTGCCAGTGAGAATGTAAACTGGTACAACTACTATGGAAAACAGTATGGTAGTTTAGCAAAGAACTAAAAATAGTTACCATTTGAGTCAGCAATCCCTTTTCTGGGTATCTACCCAGAAAAACTCAAGAATCATTTATTTGCAAAAATATATGCACCGCTATGTTCGCTGCAGCATTATTCACAGTGGCCAAGATATGAAGACAACCAAGATCTCCTTTGATAAGAGGACTGGATAAAGAAGAATGTTATATATATATACTATAAAATATTACTCAGCCACAAAAAGAGATGAAATACTTCCATTTGCAACACGGATGAGCCTTGAGAATATTATGTTAAATGAAATAAGTCAGAAAAGGCTAAGAGCCATATGATTTCACTCATATGTGGATATAAAACTCCAACTCAGAAACATAGACAGACAACAGTATGGTGGTTATCAGGGGAAGGGGATGGGGGGTGGGTAGTAGAGGTAAATGGGGCCAAATATAGGGTGACAAAGATGATTTGACTATGGGTGGTGGGCACACAATGCAATATACAGATCATTCACTTGAAACCTGTATGACCCTATTATTCAATGTCACCCTAATAAATTTAATTAAAAAAATCAAATATGTGGTCAACATGGAGGCATAGGTAGACACACTTCGCCTCCTCGAACAACCATAGTAAGAAAGACAACCAGACCTCAAAACAAGTAACCAGAACTGGCAGAAAGGTGAGCTATACAGAAGTCCAACAACCAAGGATTTAAAGAAGCCACATTTATCCAGATGGGTAGGAGAGGTGCAGTCATGGAGACTGGGTGGAGAAGTGGTGTGGCTTGGAGAAGTGGAGGTGAAATGCACTGGGAAGATAAACTCCTCTATTACCTCCGGCTCTAAAAACCAGTGGGAGTTGGGGTGACTGAAGAAACTGCCAATTTTCGCCACTTAAAGAGCCTGCATGATCTTACAATTTACATAAACCCCAGGGCAGCAACTGGAAGGGCACTATTGCATACAGAAAGTAGGTGAAGTGATTGGGAACAGGGCAAGTGCAGGGCAAACTGCCAGAAGCCAGGCAGTGGCACTACACCCTCTCTGAGCCCTCGCCACAAAGAGCCACAAAGCGGTCAAGCAGGTTACCCTGCCCTGGCAATTACCTACCTCCTACCTCCTCAAATTTCAATACCTGCTTCCTATATTCACTCTCAGTTGATGACTTGACTTCCTAGTCCAGATTATTTCTGAAGTTATACATCACTGCCTAAATTTTTGTTTGATTTGTGATCTGTTTATGTTCCTAGCTAAGGCCAAATCTCCATTTTGAGATTTTATTGCCTCTCAGCTACTCAAGGGTATCAGATTCCTAATCTCAGTTTTTCCTTCCCTAGTGGATCATTCCCAAGAGCATACAAAAATGCTATTTCACCAATTATTAAAAATAAAATATTATAAAAACATACTTCCCATATTTCTTAGCTCTCCTCAAGAGTTGTCTATATTTACCAATTTGTCCTCACATTCTCTCTCTGAACCCTCCTCCATCACATTTTTGCTTCTACCACTCAACCAAAAATATTTCCATGAAAGTCACTAATAACCTTCACATTCTTAAATCCAATGGTCAAATTTCAGTCTTTATCTTATTTGACCATTAGCAGCAGTAGACACAACTGACTCTTTCCTTATTTTGTTCTTTTGACTTCCAAAGTATCACTCCTCACCTTCTAAGTGGCCTTTACTCTCTCACATTCTGTATTCTAACTTCTAAATTTTGGAGTGCCCCAGGACTCATTCTTCAACATTTTCTCTTTCTACACTTACAATGTTATCTGATAGTTTTAAAGACCACTTAGGTGCTAATGATTCTCAAATATTTTTTTCTTACCTGGACTACTTTCCTAAAATCCAACTAATAGTTTTTCAACAGCCTAATTTACATTTACACTTCAATTTTTAAACAGACATATCAAAATTCGTATGACAAAAATAACAGACCCTGATCTCACTCCTCTTTTGGTCTGCACCATTTCAGTTCAATTACCACATTCTTTTTGTTGCTTGAGTAATAAAAACAAAACCAAACAGATGAAAAAAAAAAAAACCCCACAAAAAACCCACCCTCTGGAGTCTTCCTTTATCTCTTTGACATTCCATACCCCACCTATGGGCCCATGTGTGGCTTTTCTATTAAAATATATCCAAAATTCAACCACCTCCACTTACCTTCACTGCTACCAAGCCAACACTATCTCTTACCTGGATTAGTGCAGCAACTATTACCAATTAACAGCTAGAGTGATAACAAGTCTTGTCATTTCTCTACTCAAAACTTTCCAATAGTTCCTTATTCTGTTCATAGTAAGAGCCCAAACTCTTACATTGATCTATAAGGCCTCACATTATCTGACCCTCTTATTTATACCCACTTCCCCAGCCCTGTAACTCACTCCATGATATGTTAATTTCATAGCTAGTCCTTGAATTTATAAGGCATGCTCCTGAAATAATATAGAAATTTCAGGACATTGTATAGCTGTTACCTATCTGGACCATCCTTCCCAACTCCCCAAGATACCTATCTGTATCCATCACCATCTTTAATTTTTCAGCTCAAATGCCAACTTCTCTTTGAAGCATACCCTGACCATCCCACTGAAAATTACAACCTGCTCTAACTATCCCCATCATCCTTACTCTTTTTCTTCCCGTAGCACTTCTCTTAGACCATAAAATTACTTACTGTATCTGTCCTCTACCACCTGAATGTGAGTTAGCTACATAAGAGCAGGGATTTTTTTTTTTTTAGATTTTATTTATTGTTTTTCAGAGAGAGGGAAAGGGGGAAGGGAAAGAGGCAGAGAGGGAGAGAGACATCCACGTAAGGCTGCCTTTCATCTGACTCCAGCTACAGACCTAGCTGGAGACGTGGCTTGCAACCTGGTTATGTGCCCTGGCTGGGGAATCAAACCAGTGACCTTTAGGTTCATAGGCTGGCGCTCATTCACTGTACCACCAGCTAGGGCGGGATATTTTAAAAAATATTTTATTTATTATTATTTTTATTTATTTTTTAATGAAGATTTTTATTTATTATTTCCAGATAGAGGGGAAGGGGGAGAGGCAGAGAGGGAGAGAAACATCCATGTATGGTTGCCTTTCACCTGCCTCCAGCTACAGACCTGGCTGAAGGCCCTGGCTTACAACCTGGTTATATGCCCTGGCTGGGAATCGAACCAGCAACCTTTGGGTTCGCAGGCCAGCACCTTATCCACTGAGCCACCAGCCAGGGCTATTTATTACTTTTAGACAGAGGGGAAGGGAGAGAGGCAGAGAGGAAGAGAGACATCACGTAAGGTTACCTTTCACCTGCCTCCAGCTACGGACCTGGCTTGCAACCTGGTTACGTGTGCCTTGGCCGAATGAGCAGGGACTTTTATTTATTTTGTTCAATGCTGTATACAGAGTACCTAAAATAGTACTGGATATAATAAACACATTGTAGCTTTTTAACCAACACTTAATAAAACTGACCTTTTAATGAGCTGTTTTCTGATAGAAATGATTTGTTTTCCTTTTCTTCACAGAGGTAGGTATGCTGTAATGCTCTTTTTTTAGTTTTGTCGTGTGCAACAACGTTGTTACTTTCACTTTTTGGTGGTTCCAACAGACTACTTATTCTTGATGCTTGTTCTTTCTTTTTACGTAGTACTTTTTCTTTCATTCTTTGGAAAACTTTTCCTGGTGACTCATAGTTTGCTTTAGTTTGTAATACATCCTTGTTGGGCTTTATAGCACTGATGTTAAGAGGACTATTACAGGGGCTAGGCTCTGCTAGCATGGTAGATTGAAATATATTTTTATCTCTAAAAATTGTAGTTTCTAATAACTGAATCTTTTTTTGGCCATTCAATTTTAAAAAGGAGTTATGATATTTCAGCAAATCTTTTACAGGAGTAAGTGTACCTGAAGGAATGCTATCAAAAAAGACTGCATGAATGGGCATATTTCTCTTTTGAGAAGATGTTGCTGAGGACAAGTGAATTCCTGGATGTTTCAAAGGTGTTGTAATCATCTTGATAAGCAGGATTTCTTCTATCAGAAAATTTATTTAAACACAAATTTCAGGACAGATCTTCAGCAGGGGACCAGAAGAACCTGTAATTCAATGTGAAATCAATCTTTATTATGCTACAGTGCAGAAAAAGTTACATTTGCTTTCCAAACAACATTATACTAATTAAAAGGTTTAATTGGTTTAACATAACACTGGGTAACTTATAGCTTACAAGTCAGATTTAAGATTTTATATTTTTGTTAAATCTCATTTTATTATTTTCTTTCTTTCTTTCTTTTTTTTTAGAAAAAAAGATTTTATTTATTTATATGTAGTGAGGGTGCAAGGGAAAAAGCAAAAGGAATGAAGTATTGATGTGTGAGAGAAACATTCATTGGTTGCCTCTCACACACCCCCAACCCAGGACCTGGCCCACAACCCAGGCATGTGTCCTGACTGGGAATCAAACTGGAGACCCTTTTTGGTTTGCAGGCCAGTATTCAATCCACTGAGCCATACCCACCAGGGCTCATTTTATTATTTTTCAATAGCTGAACAGTTTAATCTTTAAACAAAAAAGTAGCATTCACCAAAACATCTACTTAATTGCTCTAAGAATTAAATTTTGAGTGTCTATTTTTGAAATTTACTTGAATCTCAAGTCTAGGAGGTTCCAACCTAATACTAACATCAAAAAGCATTAAGTGACATCTGCATATGGCAGTATTATTAGGTTATAAAAGATTAAGTTTCACAAATGATTTTTCCCCTTAAGTACTTAAATTTTAAGACAGCAGATATAATCATATATCCTAATAAAAGCTGAAAATCCATTCAATATTTTAAATAACCCCAGTCCTGATTTTGTTATGTTGCAGAACATTTCAATTGTTAAGTTTTAGTTGAAAAACCCTCAAATCCCTCTAATTTAAAAAAATTTTCATGTTAATTAGGATGTTTCAAGGGAAATCATGTACTTGTACATACATGGCTTTAGACTTGTTTTAGATTATTTTTTGTGTACAAATTTTATATCTGACCCCTAGAAATTAAGATTTAGATAAACTATATAATTGCATTCCGTAGTACTTGGTAAATAAATATTTCAAACCAAAATACTAGTCTAGATTTAAAGCATCTCTTATGGCTGAATTTATAACTATTCCAATAAGTCTTTGATATCATAAAAACACAAAAAGCCTATCAAGGGAATTCTAATGCAGCCAGACCAAAGGCATCAAGAATCTTTAGCTATAGTTAACTTCTGTTAGAAATATGTAAGTTAAAAATTTACATACAAACTACTTTTTTATCCAGTAGTTTATAAGAGGGAACGAGAAGGAAATATTTCTTAGTAACAGGAGCCAATAAACAAAGGTATCTGTGGAGTCTAGACATGAAACACAAAAACCATTGAATTCTTCCATAGAATGTTAACTCAGCAGATATGCACTAATACATTACTGTATGGCAATGTGCTAGTGACATTATAGCAATTTTGTGCTAGTAGTTACAATACTCAGTAGCTACTTACTTCAAATTCGTAAAATCAAAAATGAATAAACTGGGACAACAAAAATGCCAGTGTGTGCAGGTTTTACATAATCTCAATTCCTCAGAACCTAGTGAAATGCCTTACAGGAAGTATAAACTGCAAATTAACTAGCAGAACTGAAAACAAGCCCATGTGTAGTAGAAATACATAACTGTTTTCACCTAAAGGAAGATAGTTTTGGTCACATTGAAAGGCTTCAAGACCTGCTCATATCCCCCACCCCTTTAAGATTTTATTTATTTTTAGAGGGGAAGGGATGGAGAAAGAGAAGGAGAGAAACATCATCAACGTGTGGTTGCCTCTTGAACATCCCCAACTAGGGACCTGGCCTGCAACGCAGGCATGTGCCCTGACTGGGAATTGAACCAGCCACCTTTTGGTTCACAGTCCGTGCTCAATCCACTGAGCCACACCATTCAGGGCTCATACCATCTCTTTCAAGTTGCCCAATCTCTTCCCTCTTAATTCAACCACTAAGTAGGATGGAGAGATGAGCAATCAAGGTTTTAAAGGTCCTCAAATTCCACTCCCTGTGAGGAAGACTGAGTTCTTCAAGAAGCCCCTCTTTCCCACCATGTGGCAAATAGCAACTCAGTAGAAGCCAAAAAAGTTGCTAATACTGACAGCAGTTGCACTGTGGTTGATGGGACAAAGAATACAGAGGGGAAAAATATCACCCAGGATTTTCTCTGATCAGAGGCTTTGAGGAATAGACAAAGAATAAAAACAAAATACCACTGGGTAGAAACCATCAAGAAACACCTGAAGCTTCAGTTAAAAGAAGAGCAAAATATAGCCCTGGCTGGTAGCACAGTGGATAAGGTGCCGGCCTGCGAACCCAAAGGTCGCAGGTTCAATTCCCCAGCCAGGGCACATAACAAGGTTGCAAACCAGGTCTCCAGTCAGGTCTGTGGCTGGAGGCAGGTGAAAAGCAACCATACATTGATGTCTCTCTCCCTCTCTGCCTCTCTCTCTTCCCCTCCTTCTAAAAATAGTGAAATAAAATCTTTAAAAAAAAAAATTAAAAAAAAAAAAAGAGCAAAATAAAGAAAATAAATTATGCTGCTCAGACTCCAAAAACTGAGAAACTTTATACAGTAGGGATTTAGTAACTTGGCCTTCCTCAAGTTAAGGAAAGAACAGTGTCCTCAAGGCCAAGCATATCTGACCCAACAGAGGTCACTAACCAAAAATCGTTAGCTTCTTCTTGAACTGGGGAAGAGATGGTGGATTCTAAAATAGTATGCTTGTGCTTTCATTAACCACTTAAAGCTGTTTGCGAAATCTAATCTTATAATTTGTTCTGAAAACTGGCAAATGTTGATGTACTAGGAAAAAATGGTTACTTATTCAAAATAAAACTCAGGCATGGGAAAACCATTAGATAAACAAACTAGTTATAAGTATTTTTAGTAAATGTAAATATAGAAATAAAGTTAAACAACTGTTATAATGAACATGATACTGAATGAAAGATTACTCTTCCCAAAAAAACATGAAAAAGTTTTCTAGGAATTCACTGTAGTAGTAGCAGTTACTATGACTAATTATTATAATAAAATTGGTGAGAAATCCCAAAGCACACTAACCAAAACTGGGAGGTGGAGGTTGGAAAAAAGAGAGGACTTATAAATTAACTGGTAAATGGTTAACTTGACCCCCCTCTCCAAAGCAGTGCCTGATATACAAAAAAAGGACTAAAATACATAACATTCAGAGACAAAATGAATTAATTAAAAAAAAAAGGTCAATGTAGAAAACGGACAAAGGACACTGATGAAGGCAATTAACAGAAAGAATACAAAGGCCAGTAAATGAGTGAAATGACACTCCATTTACTAATAAATGAAGAGATGCAAATTAAAACAAAGATTTCTACGCTTATCAGACTGGTAATGCTCTTGATCAAGAAACTCTATGAAGATGAAGAAACTAAGGCACAGGGTGGTTAAATAACCTGCCCAAGGTCCCACTGACAATGATTAAGAGCCGGCCCCAAGGCTATCTGATTGCAAAGCCCAAGTTTTTAAATAGGCACTACAGAACGACGTTCGCCAGAGTATGGAAGAAATTAGAAAACAATCTAAATGTCCAATATGGGACGACATTCTGCTACACCCATACAACTGAATTCTATGTATTCAATGAAAACATATATATGTCATAACAGAAAATAGGATATATTCAATAAAAAAGCAGCAGCATAACGCAATCTCGCTTTACGGCCGGTGACACACACGGGAACTTAGCCGGGAAGGGGAGCAAATTGTAGTGTTTATCTTTGAAGAGCAGGATGAAGGGGACTTTCATCTTCGAGTCAGTTTTAGCATCAGAAAATGTTTGCAACCAGTACATCATTTAATGAGACGAAAACATAAGCTGGATGGATCAACTGTCTTATAGCCCCGTAGATTTGGGGTTCCATGGTGAAAAACTGGGCAGTGATGCGCATTTCTCTCCTTGGTAAAAGTGTTCTCCTCACCCCCCGGAAGTGATTTTAGGACAAAGGCAGAGGGTATTCTTTACCAAAACGAATCTGATAACTGCATTAGGCACGCAACCGCGACACGTACACACACCGAAGGAGGAGTTGTGAAACTGCTGCCACAGCCAGAAACGTACAAAAGCCCAGGGGAACCTAGAACGCTGCAGGGCGGGGACCGCAGGAGGCGAGGGGAGGGAGAGACCGTACCTGGGGTGAAGGGCCCAGCAGGGAGAGAGCCGCAGTCCCGGTTCGGCTTCGTGCAGATGGGGGGCCAGGCGCCCGAGGGTGGCGCCTCCCGCCGGCGTCGGCTCCAACCCGCCGCCGCGAGTTCCCCAACACCCACAACAGTACAAGATTCAAATTTGAAGAGCCCGCCCTCCAGCCCAGCCGGCACGAGCGCGC
The DNA here is from genome assembly GCA_004026585.1 of Noctilio leporinus. NCBI lineage: Eukaryota > Metazoa > Chordata > Mammalia > Chiroptera > Noctilionidae > Noctilio > Noctilio leporinus. Next base: position 12,174 of record PVIW01013867.1, on the reverse strand, counting down.
TCAGGAACTTCGTCACCGTGGGTCTCACGCTGATTTCGTAACCGGGGGGGGCGGGCCTGGCGTCGCCCAGGCAACGCAGTTGCCACAAAAAGTCAGTAAAACCGCAGGTTACCGCGGGAACCTAGAATGCACCTTCAGCCGTCCGCAGAGCTCTCTTTGGGTTCATCCTGCGCGCGCCGTCATCCGCCCCGCCCCTCCTCCCATGATGCTCTGCGGCAGGGAGGTCTGCGTCGGGCCGGTTACGTCAGACGTCGCCTTCTCGCCGGGAATTTTAAAGTTTGTTCCTTCGGGGCTACACGCCTTCCTTTGGGATGTGCTCCCTGTGGCCCTTAAGCGATCTGCTGAAGGTTTAGCCGAGCTAGTAGTTTTCGAAGGCGGTCATGTACTTGAGACCTAGAAAGAACGTTTTGTTTCGGAGGAGATAATGGACTGAATGCAAATTTATAATCTCACTGGAATGTTTAGCTTGAGCTCTTCCCTCAGAAAGTGAAGTTTTTTGACTCGAGTGGCGATATAGTCTGTGACAGTGGCGCCCAGACTGAGCCCTGCCCTCGGGAATGGCTGTGCCCGAACCTCCGCGAAGGGTGGTGCATCCCCGTTTCAGGGACAGCACCTGGCAGTCGCCGGCAGGAAGCGTGGCTCCGAGCGCCTGGTTTCAGTTTTGCTTGCGGAGGAGGAAGAGCCAGAGGAGGAACTAGGGTTTTCGGCCCCAAACCCGGTCCTGTCCAGTTGTGCGTCTTCTCTCCACGAACTCCGCCCTGCTTCCCCCATTCCCCCTGGTTTGGGCCGGGAGTTTATTCTATTTCATCCGTGAAAATTGCTCAACATTCTAGAATCACATGTTGCATTTCTCCATTAAGCCGGGACTGAAATTGTAATGGGTTTTTTAAGTGACTTTTGCAAGCCCCCTTTCTAAATCCTGTATCCACTAAGTCCTGTGCACACCGAATATTCAGAATACAAAATATGAATGTAAAGTATGCAAATAAATGAAAGTGAGGAAATAAAACCAGTTGGGGTGGGGTTGGGGGGAAGCAAATCCACAGCGGTAAAATGAACTTGCTGTCTGTGCAGCATGAGAAAATGGCAGGGCAAGGATTTACACCAAATTTGTGGGAAAAGCCGGACTTAAAATATATGATAAGTGACATGTGTGAAATACACTTTGTGGAATAGGAAGACTTTGAAGAAGTGGCATCCACACTCCAAAGGCTCTGAAACAGAGTAGGAGAGGTTTCCTTGCCTGAAGATGGAGGTAGTAATGGCACATACATTAAGCTAAAATAGGTACCTTGAACTATTCAGGGCAGTCATTCAGAATTATAGACTTTGGTTTTTGTTTTTGTTTTTAATTAGCCACTTCTCCTGTGAGTAGTAACTAGTATATAGCATGTTCCAGATGAACAGCAACAGGTATTTACGTGAAGATGACTAATTGATTTTCCAAGAAAAGCTGGATAAAATGGTTTGTGGATTATGAACTGATGAGAAGACAAAGAGGCCAAGAGACAATGTTTATTTGTGCATTGCAACATCAATGGTGATTCCCTGGGTGATTCTCTTTCAGTTTTTCTGTCTCCCAGAATGGGAGAACTTATTTTTTTTTTAAGATTGTATTTATTATTTTTAGAGAGGGGGTTAGGGAGAGAGACATCAATGTATGGTTGCCTTTCATCTGCCTCTAGCTAAGGACCTGGCTGGAGACCTGGCTTGCAACCTGGTTATGTGCCCTGGCTGGGGAATCAAACCAGCGACCTCTGGTTCTCAGACTGGCACCTTATCCACTGTGCCACCAACCAGGGCTAAGGGAGAGCTTCTTTTAGTCACAGTCAACCACTTGGAATTTTCTGTCCAGTCCTAGGTCTTTAGCTCATAGAAATACAGGCAGGCACACTTAGGGTCCAAAGGGCAGACATTGGAGGAAGGGATCTAAAGCCTCATACTGTGTGGGAGTTGCTGCTAAGTCATCCAGGTCTGCTTAGCCTGGAGGAATATTCCCAGGACCAAGGTAAATTCCAGCAGGGGTACTAATTCACTGTATCGCATTTTGGGATAGAAAAAAGATGTTTGTTTTTTTTCAAGCCAGTGTTTCTCAACCAGAGGTGACTTTGCCCTTATCCCCTACTGCTCCACCCCCCTGGGGACATTGGGCAATGTCTGGAGACATTTAAACATAAATGTCACAACTGAGAAGGGGGCCATTGACATCTAATGAGTAGAGGACTTGATGTTTAGGAATGCTACTAAGCATCCTATAATATGCAGAACAGCAAACTGCACAGAAAAGAATTATCCAACCTAAAATGTCAGTAATGCCAAGGTTGAGAAATTCTACCCTTGGAAGATGTAGCTCTGAAATGCGGCTTTAGTCCTCTCTCAGTTGTGACCCCTTGTGTAAGATAAAGCTATACAACCACCACTGCCTTCTCTGGGCCTAGAGGAAGGAAGAGGATGGAGTCAATAGGGAGGTTATCCAGGCTTTATGAGAGCAGGACGGTTCAGTGGAAAATCCTGCCAAGAGGATTGCAACGTGACAGAGATTATATACAAGCAAGCATAGAAACGTAATATTGCAAATTGTAAGAAATGCTATGAAGATGTATCAGTTCAGATCCTGTAGGAAGCTTAGGCTAAGATGGAGTTAGGAGTGTAAGATATTTATTGGGAGATAAGGCCTGTGAAAATTTAAGGGGGATGAAATAGTATTGGGGCTGGTAAATCTTCAGACCTTGATGCAGATCTGACACTTTTTAAAGAAAAGGGGAGAAGGAAACAATTGGATAAAGGGATTCTAAAATTGCAATGTAGAATTGACAAAGTACTGGCGAACCTAAAAGGGAGATTTGAGGTAGCTCATCAGGGGAGTCCCATAGTGGGCAGAAATGGGTGCTTCCTGGAATTCATCATGCTGGGGTCTGCGTGGAAAGAACATGGCCTTGACCCAAACCCTTAAAAATGTTTTTAATGAAAAAAATTAATTGAGATTTAATTTACATATAACATATTAGTTTCAGGTGTAAATATGATGTGATGTATTTACATATGGTGAAGTGTGTCATTATAATATATCTAATTAATGGGCATCACCACACAGTTAAAATTCTTTTCCTTGTGATGAGAACTTCAAAGATCTAGTCTCTTAACAACTCTTAAATATACAATACAGTGTTATTAACTGTACTTATTACATAAAATAATTATTATATAGTCACCATGATGTACATTACATCCCCAGGATTTATTTGTTTTATAATTGGAAGTTTGTGCCTTTTTGTGGGGGTTCTCCATTGTGAGGAGTCCCCCAATTACAGATTGAACAAACTAACCCAGACTTGAAGTTCCTGGGGAGAGAAGGGGTGGCCCCTCTCTCTAGTGGGGAGTGCGCACCATCCCCTTTCCCAGTGTTGCTTTTATTGGGGCTAATACATGCACAAAAATAAGGGTGCAGGTGTTTGCCATAAAACATCCAATGTTTAGGGAGGATAAGCTACAAAACAAAGAGCAGCATCTGGTCACGGATGGTCAGACTTGCTGGTGCCAGAGCATTGATAAAACATAGTTCAGGAGTTCATTGTGGCCTTAACTCAAACATCCAATAATTAGGGTCAGAACATATACAAAGCAGAGCAGGCTTCAAGGTTTACGGTTTAATTGTAGGCCTGGTTTTTCCAGTGGAAACACCTCTTTGATGGCTTTGCATCATGTCTGCTGCCTGCTTCCCATTTTCAGTCAAGACTTAGAGGCGCTTTCCCGGCCTGGTTCACACAGGTGCCACAGTTTCCAAAACCACACAAAGTGGACCTCTGCACCTTTTGATTACCTTCACTCATTTCTCCCCTTCTGCGTACCCTGCCACCCTTTGTCAAACCACCTGTTTGCTCTGTGTCTTATTTTACTTATCATATTGCCTCAAGGACCATCCATTCTGTCACAAATGGAAGGATTTCCTTCTTTCATGGAATAACATTGCATTATAAAGATACATCACATTTATTTTCATTTATTCTTTCATCAGTGGACAGACACTTAGATTGTTTCTATGTCTTGGTGATTATAAATGATGCTGCAGTGAACATGGGAGTGCAGTTATCTCTTTGAAGATCCTTCAGATTTACACCCAGCAGAACTACTGAATCATATGGTAGTTCTATTATTAATTATTAATTTTTTAGGGAAATCGCCATACTCTTTTCCAGTGAATAGACCAAGTTACATTCCAGTACTAGTGCACTAGGGTTCCCCTTTCTTCACATCCTTGCCAGCATTTATCTCTTGTGTTTTTGATGACAGCCATTCTAATACTCGTAAGTGTGAGGTGACATCACCTTATGGTTTTAATTTACTTTTCTCTGAGGATTAGTGATGTTGAGCACCCTTTCATGTATGTTTGGCCATTTGTGTCTTCTTTGAAAATATGAGTATGTCTATTCAATTTTTCTGACCACTTTAAAATCAGATTTTTAAATTAAATTAAATTTTTTTTTGCTGTAAGATGTATGAGTTCTTTATATGTTTTGGACATTAACTCTTAGTTTTTAAAGAGTTTATTTATTATTTTTAGAGAGAGGGGAAGGGAGATAGGCAGAGAGGGAGAGAGACATCAATATATGGTTGCCTTTTTCACCTGCCTCCAGCTATGGACCTGGGTGGACACCTGGCTTGCAACCTGGTTATGTGCCCTGGCTGGGGAATCGAACCAGTGACCTTTGGGTTCACAGGCTGGCTACCAGCTACCAGCCAGGGTAACTCTTTTAACACATATATGATTTCAAATATTTTCTCCCATTCTGTGGGTTGCCTTTACATTTTGTTGATGGTTTTCTTTGGTGTGCAGAAATGCTTTAGTTTGATGTACTCCCACTTGTTTCTTTTGGCTTTTGTTGTCTTTGCTATTAGTATCAAATCCAAAATATGTTTGCCAAGACTGATGTCAAGGAGCTTACTGTATATGTTTTCTTCTAGGAGTTTTATGGTTTCAGACCTTGAAGTCTTTAATTTTTTTTTTTTTTTGTTGTTGTTGTTTTGTTTTGTTTTTTAAGACAGAGAGAGAATCATCAATGTATGGTTGCCTTTCACCTGCCTCCAGCTACGGACCTGGCTGGAGACCTGGCTTGCAACCTGGTTATGTGCCCTGACTGGGAATCGATCCAGTGACCTTTGGGTTCACAGGTCACTGAGCCACCAGCCAGGACCTTTAATTCATTTCGAGTTAGCTTTTATATGTGGTCTAAGATATTGGTCTAGTTACATTCATTTTGCATGTGGCTGTCCAGTTTTGTCAACAGCATTTAATGAAATTAAGACTTTAACAGATCCTGAAAGCAAAGCAGTTGAAGGCTGTCAGCTAATTGCAATTCTCATAGAGCAACTGCTCTCTTTCACGAAAGGAGATTAAAATTGCACACTTCCATGGCTGTCACAGAAAGATACATGATTATAACAGAAGATCATTTTAGGGGACTTTTAATGTTTTTCGTTGTTGTAAAACACAGTAATAAATATATTTTACATTGTAACCTAATAACCTAATAAATACAAAAATTGCATATAACTAAAACAAGAGTTTTTAAAACAGTACTTACCTTTACTGTGTGCAACTCATGCTGATATTTTCTTCTTATAGTCACTGTTTTTTTAATGTTGTGTATAACTGTTGGACACTGAATATTTTCATGTTTTAGCATGTAGGCCTTCATTTTTCTTTTTTAAAAAGTTAAGATGAAATTAAAATAAACTGAAATGAACAGTTTTAAAGTACACAGTGTAGTGGCATTTAGTACATTTGCAGTATTGTGCAGCCACCACCTACAAATATTTTTATCACCTCAAAAAAATCTCATAGCATGAAACAGTCATTTCTTATTGGCAACCACAAGACTGTTTTTTGTCTCTATGAGTTTACTTACCTAATTATTTCACATACATGGAATCATATAATATGTGGCCTCTGTGTCTGGCTTCCTTTACTTAGTATAATTTTTTTGAGGTTCATACACTTGTCGCATGTATCAGTACTTTATTCCTTTTTATGGCTGAATAACATTCCATCATATGTATCTATCACTTTCTATTTATGCATTCCTCCATTGTCAGTGGGTTGTTTTCACGTAAATATACTCTAATTTGAATTGTTTCCAACTTTGCTTCAATAGCATACAAAACTCTGCTTTGATAAAACTTTGTCCTCTCTTTCATGGTGTTACTGTCACAAGTTATATCTTTTTTTTTTTTTTTTTAAGATTTTATTATTTTTAGAGAGAGGGGAAGGAAGGGAAGCAGAGAGGGAGAGAAACATCAAATATAGGTTGCCTTTCACCTGCCTCCAGCTACAGACCGGGCTGGAGACCCACTTGTAACCGGCTACATGCCCTGGCTGGGAATCGAACCAGCGACCTTTGGGTTGTGTCTTGTCCGCTGTGCTACCAGCCAGGGCACAAGTTATATCTTTACACATCAAATCGTATGTTCATTATACTGGGTTAGCCAAAAAGCTCATTTGTTTTTTTCTGCAAGAAGACTCAAATAGCACTTAGTTGTCTTTAACTTCATTCAAAACAATTTTGTTAGATTGTATTGTGACAGCTGTCTCATCAGCCTACATTAAAAAAAAAAAAACTTGTGTAAATTTTGTATTATTAATATTGAAGATGAAAGAAAACAAGCAAAAATTTTCAGCATAGTATGATATGTTATTTCAAGAAAGATAAAATCACAAGTAAAATGCAAAAAGAAAAACAGATTTGTGCAGTGCATGGAGAAGGCACTGTGACTGATCAAACTTGTCAAAAGTGTTTTATGAAGTTCTGTGCTGGAGATTTCTCATTGGACAATGCTCCAGGGCTGGGTGGGCCAGATGAAGTTAATAACAATCAAATCAAGACATTAGTTGAGAACAATTAATGTTATATCACATGGGAGAGTTAACATACTCAAAATATCCAAATCAATAAAGTTATTGATGAAAATGAAAATTGTACATTTTATTTTACAGAGTAAATGAAGTGGGTTTTTTGGCCAACCCAATATATTCTGAGGAGATAAAGATGATCTTGACAGTCTACACTGTATATTACTTTAAACAATTACTTTGACGTTTTTATGTTGATTGGGTTGGATTTGTAAAAGAATGAGCACAGTGGTGGGGTGGTAAGACATGTGATCTAGAATGTGGGAGACAATCTTCAAGTGCCTGCCACATTTATAAATATTTTAGGGATTTATCATAGTTTTGTGCTTGAATAGCTCCTCCAAAATAAAAGACAATGTATTTCATCTTGTCTCTCCTACATTAAAAAGAAGGCCCAATACTGGGGCCCCCTGCGTTTTGGAGGAAGCTCAGTTCTATACCTAAGGATACTTCTCTGGTCCATATATATATAAAAGGCTAACTACTTTAAATGGGATCTACTAGATTAGGAAGGAACTTAGCAACAGGTTCAGGTTGTGGTGCAAGCACATCTGTCACTTGGGCCCTGTGACTTGGCAACATCTATGATGTAAAGTTATGGTGAGCAAAGATGCTGCATGGAGTCTGTGGCAAACCATAGTGGAGAAATCATAATATAAGCCTCTTAAGTTCTGGAGCAAGGCCATGCCATTTTCAGTGTAGAATACACACACACACACACACACACACACACACACACACAAATATATCATATATATGCATATAATTTACATTTATTTACTTATAAAATATTATGTATTCTTATATGTTTAAATTCCAGTCACCTTCAAAATACTGTCCATTTGATGCAACACACCTATCAAAAATTTTTTTTCACTGCTAAAAACAGGTTTTGAACTCATTAATATTGATGCCTTTTAGTGTTTCTACTGTTTTTTGTTTCGCCTCTTCCACCTTGGCAAATTGTTTTCCTTTGAGGACTTTCTTCATCCTGGGAAATAAAAAATGTCATTTGGGGTGAGATGGGGTGAATAGGAAGGGTGGGGCATAGGACTCATGTTATTTTTGGTTAACAACTTCTGAACACTCAGCATAGTGTGAGTAGGTGTGGTTGTAAATCACCCATCATGATATGGGCAAACACATTGAGTTTTCGGAGAAAATTCACTGAAGCTAAATGCACCTCTAGCAACAATGTTAGCTGGCACACTGATACAGATGGGTTCCTAGAACACTTGCCTAGTGGGGAGAAGCCTGCTCCCCAGAAGATAAATATGTCTTTTGGGGGGATCCCCCTCATATATTCATATCTTCACCTGAGAATATGTTTCTATTGAGTTGAGAGAGATAGATATTGATGTGTGGTAGAAATATCAATCAATTGTCTCTCATTTGTGCCTTGACCAGGGATCGAACCCACAGCCTAGATATGTACCCTGACCTAGAACCAAACCCACAACCTTTATGGTGTATGGGATAATCCTCCAACCAATTGGCCAGGACAGGAATTATCTATTTTTTGTGTACTCCTGGTCCTGCCTGGCCATGAAGCATCAAGGGACTATCCTATCTAGAAATTCTTATAATGAACTGATTCTTGTCAGATTCCCCACTAAATAAGGTCATACAGTCTCAGCAACAGTCCATTGCAAGATGGAAGTGGTCCATTTGGGAGTAAGTATAAGCACAACCAGATGGCACAAACATGCTTCATGAGCAGTCATCACAGACAACTGCAGCATAATTATGTCAGTGCCCTTCCCTTAGCTCATGTCTGTGGTTCCATGAGGAATTCTCTATGACTGCTTGAAGTAAAGAAAAGAAAAAGAAAAATTATGCTTGGTTTATGGATGGGTCAGCTCAGTTTGGAAATGAAAGTCACAAATGGCCTTATTCAAAAGTGACCTTGAAAGACAGGAGGTCCTGAGAACCTCTATCTGTCCTATTCTATGCACAGATGCATTTCTTCCTGTCTTACTGGTGCATTTTTCTCCTAACCATGCTCCTACTTCATTATATTTTATAGCCATTAACATTTCAAATAATTTTATGGAATCCGCTTGTCTCTTGTAAGAATTGTTACTCCTAACTTTGTCAAGTTTCCTCATTTTTAGAGAGAAGAAACCTTATTTAACATGTAAATTAGTTACTTTTTTATTAAAGAACTGCTCGTGACCTTACCAGTATAATTTAATTCTTGAAATATAAGTTAGTTTCATAAGACTTGGTTATTTCAAGCTTGTACCTCTATGGTGATTAAAGGAATATTAAATTCAACCCATTCTTTAATAAGAAGTCTTATTAAATACAATAACAGATTAAGAAAAAAGTAGCTCTGGCCAGGTGGCTCAGTCGGTTGAGCATCATCCTGTATACCAAACGGTTGTGGGTTTGATTCCAAGAGGCAACGGATTGATGTTTCTCTCTCATATGGATGTTTCCCGCCCTTCCCCCTTTTTCTCTCTCTCATCAATTAAAAGAAAATTTTCCCCAAGTGAACATTAAAAAAAATAATAAATAAAAGAAGAAATTGTTTAGGTTGTATTTTGAAGGTAAAAGGAAATGATTTTTTAAAAGATAAGATAGCTAGGAACTTTATGATTAGACTTTAATTGACAAAAAGGTAAGTACAAAGAGAAAGGAAGGAGACTACTTATAGAAAAGAAACTGGACCTTACAATCAGATAAAAGCCTGGGAACATGAAACTGCTTATGTTCTTGGCCTTTCTCCATGAGCACTGTGAAATTCTGGCATCTCCTTAAAAATTATTTGTCTTTTCTGTTGTTAATTGTTTGCTGAAATTTTCTTTCAAGCCTGACTTGAAAATACTGTGATATAAGTGTAATCTTACAGAACATGTTTTGTTTGATCAGAGTGTTAGCATAGGTAGTTAGTTAAGAAAAGGATCATATGGAATTGGACATTAAACCTGCTTCATTAGGAAGCCACAGGATTCATGGGTTCCCCAGGGGACAGCCACATCCTCTGCAGAGGGGACTTGATCCCCAAAATTGGCAGGAAAAAATGGCTTCCAGTCATTAGCTGGGATTATGGAGGGCGGAATAGAAAACAGCAGGGGAAATCCCTTCGCTTTGCTAGGTGCATGTGAAGTGAAACCCAGATGACAAGGCAAAACTCTGAAGCTTATCTAGTAGAAGCCAAAATAGCATGAAGGGATGGACTCTAGCCTGCACAATCTCAGAAGAAGACTGAATTAGATGGGCGGAAGACCCAGCACAAGCCTGCAAAGGATTAGTTAGAAAGAAAGCCTGCTCTCTCCCAAGCTCAAGGTAATGTGATTAAAGCTTAACGAGGGCTGTCTTGGTAGCACATGTTTGTTTTTGTGTTTGCTTATTTGTTTGCAAGCTTGAAACACAGAGAAGCTCTGCATCTTCAGGCCCTTGCCCTCCTGAGCCTGACTGTTGCAAGTGAAGTATTATGCTCCCAGAGGTTGGACTTTTTCCACAGCAGGATGGAACTGAGCCATCTGGTCAATGAGAGACACCAGGTATTTGGGGCCAATCCTTAATTTTTGCTCTAATAAATCTTGCCACTACACTTCATCCTTCTATGCATTATGAAATGCTTTTTTTCATAATTCTGTGGAAGAATCCTATTTCTACTGGCAACATTAGGATAATTTGAGCCAAATTATTATTATTATTTTGCTCTACCATATGCATTTTCCCCCATAAATGTATACAGAAACAAAACAAAACAAAAAACCATGGAGAAAGTTTCTCACAAAAGATTATGAAATCAACAGTTCACTTGAATTAAAGAATTTGCCAGAACTCAGGAAAAGCACTGGAATTTAAAAGTTCCCACTAGATGGCAAGCTTCCCCTTTCAATTTCTCTAAGGCATTAAGCTAAAAATTGTTGCTCTTTCAAACTTACATTTTTGTATAACACTGCTGCACTTGTATTAAAAAAAAAGAAGATAAAAGCACTGTTCACAAATTTAGTCAAATTTTAAATCAAGTTGTTCAAACTTCAGTTATAATTTTTTATTTGGAAAATATATATTCATTCATTCATTCATTCATTTGACAAACACTAAGAGCCTCATAGGTGTTTTTAATACTTTGTTTCATTTACTCCCATCCCCAACAATGATATTAGGTATTTTTATCAGCCTTATTTCAGAGATTAGGAAATTGAACTGTAGAAAGATCAAATAATTTATTAGTCTAAGATAAACTGTCTAGGCTTAAGCCTAGATAGTTTAGTCTAGAGCCTATTCTCTTAACCACTGTTTTTTAGTGTCTCCCTTCAATAAGTTATAACTCAACTTAAAGTGTTTAGCACAGTTTTTGACACATAGCAATGTTTTAAAATTTTAATTATTATTTTATTTTCTATTGTAAACATTGGCGGGATGTGAGGGCTAAGAAAAATATAATACTTTTTATTCCACTTTCAAAGTTCTTCTAGCTGGAGAAATACCAAATTTTATTTTATTTTTTTAATTTTTCAATTTTTATTTTTTAATTTTATTGTTGTTGTATTACATCCATCCCCTTTTTGCTCCCCTCTGTCCCCCTCCCCACCCACCTATTCCCCCCAAAGTCAATCCCACCTGTTGTCCATGTCCATGGTTCCTTTATACTAGGTTCTTGTCTAAGCTGCTCCCCTTCTTTCCCTCTGCCTACCCCCTCCCCCCAACCCCTTTTCCCCTGACCACTGAAGGCCTATTCCTTGTATTCATATACTTGGTTCTGTTTTGCTTGTTGTTAGTTTTGCTCATTATTGTCCTGTAATGGGTGAGATCATATGATACCTGTCCTTCACTGACTGGCTTATTTCACTAAGCATAACACTCTCCAGTTCCATCCATGTTTTTGCAAAGGGTACAAGTTCCTTCTTTCTTTCTGCCATATAGAATTCCATTGTGTAAATGTACCAAAGTTTTTTGATCCAATCATCCACCTATGGGCACTTAGGCTGTTTCCAGCACCTGGCTATTGTAAATAGTGCTGCTATGAACATAGGTGTGCATAGGTTCTTATGAATTGGTGTTTCAGGCTTCTTTGGGTATAGTCCAAGTAGTGGAATTGCTGGATCAAAAGGCAGTTCCATTTTTAGTTTTTTAAGGAAACCCCATACTGTTTTCCATAGTGGCTGCACCAGCCTGCATTCCCACCAACAGTGTATGAGGGTTCCCTTTGCCCTGCATCCTCGCCAACACTTGTTGTTTGTTGATTTGCTGATGATTGCCATTCTGACAGGTGTGAGGTGGTATCTTAATGCAGTTTTAATTTGCAT
>PVIW01013866.1:0-25604 GCA_004026585.1 Noctilio leporinus | reverse complement strand
GGGTGGGGGGAGCTGGGCTGGTGGCCCCCTAGAGGGCGTAGGGAGCCTCTCAGGTGGGAAAAAGGCAATTTTAAAAAGCCTCTGAGATGCAGAGCTCTGAATCGTGGAAGGTGCGTAGTAGGGCCTCTGTCCTCGGTGCTGATCGTTCTACCAATGAAATCGTCCCTTTTCATCTCTTGTCTCCTAGGAGCGATGGCGTCGTCCAAAGAGGAACAAGCAGTAAAAAACCTCAACGTGGAAAATGCCAACCAAGAAAATGGGAAAAAGAGTGAAAAGGAACAAGATGCTAACAGAGGAGGGCCCTTGGCTCTCCATTTGGAAGCTGGTGAATATTGTGTGCCTAGAGGAAATCGTAGGCGGTTCCGGGTTCGGCAACCCGTCCTGCAGTATAGATGGGACGGGGGTCAGAGGCTTGGAGAGCCACAAGCAAGGATGAGACAAGAGAATAGGGAAAGGGTTGGGGATGATATGAGGCAGCTGATGGAAAAGCTGAGGGGCAAGCAGTTAAGTCATAGTCTGCGGGCAGTTAGCACTGACCCCCCTCACAATGACCATCATGATGAATTTTGCCTTATGCCTTGAATATTGAAGTTGATAGGGAGATACACCTGCTTCCTAAACTGACATGTTCCTGATGTACCTTGTAAGCCTTTTGGTGGTGTTTCCTGTGGGTCTCCTGTTGCCAGCTTCTAATTGAACGTTGTGTTTCACCTAATTTGTAAGTTGCTGTTAGCAGGGAAGTTTTACCTATTGCATGGAATGATGCTCATTACATATTGTGAAGCTAATAAAGCAGTTTAAAAAAAAAACCTATTTTCTATTTTTTACTTAAAATCTTACATATTTTATATATGAATGCATAAAGAATACATGAGGTAAAAAGTTAGTGTTTATTCCTTTATGTAGAACGGTGAATAATTTTTATTTGCTTAGCTATATTTTCTATTACCTAATGGACGAGCTTGACCACATAAAAGCAATCAGAGCGTTCACTAAACTCTTATGTCAGAATCTCAGTTTTAGCTTATTTCTGGGTTCATTTAAATTATGAGATACATTTCTTTAAATATCATTATATTTATTAAGATGAAGATAATAATCATATCCCAGGACTGCTGTGGGTACTTTGTAAGGTAATAAGTTTATAAGCTTTTTGTAAGCTCCTATTCCCACTGATCTATGTAATTAAGGCCTTTAGATATTCTCTTCAACCATTTTGGGGAATTTCTCAAAGCCAGATGTGTATCCTATACTCACAAAAATGTTACCTGTGCTAAGGGGTAACTACTTCCATTTATCTTCTGCTTTGCCCCATTCTTATTGTCTGAGTATAGATGTTTAGGAATCCTCAAGTTGAGCAAGTCCCACTGATTTCTATAGGGCTGTTAATGAATTTAAATCCTCTATTTTATAAAAGTGGGAAATCCCCTCTCTCTGTTTAGCATCATAGAAAGACCTTGTCTGGTTCTTTTCCCTTAGATATAGTTCTCTTTTAAGCAACCTCTCTAGTTCATTAAACATAAGATGTGTCAAGCAACACAGCTGACTTTGAATCTGAGATAGTTCCTCCTCATACCAGCCCCCTGAAACCTGTGAATAGAAAGAATTATCCTATACTGATGTCAGGAGATTGTAGGTGAATTCAGTGGAGATAGATCTTCATGAGAAAGCAGTCCAAAGGAAGACTTCAGTTTTAAGTGTCCCAGTAGAAATTGGGAAATACAGTTGCCTTGGAGTATGCTTAAGTAGGTGAAGACATTTTATGTATGAGCACAGTCTTGTGAAAATAAACTTAGAAACTAGGATTTTAGAACAAAAGTTGGCAAGCCACAGCCCATGAGCTAAATCTGGCCTATTTTTTTGACCAATGAACTAAGAAAACTTATATTTTAATTCTAATTTAACTTTTTTACATTTTTAATTGTTGAAACATTCAGACTATTTTATGGTACATAAACTAAAATTAAAATTTTGGTATCTGTAAGGTCTATTAGAATACATCTATACTTATTTTACATATAATCTATGGCTGGTTTCGCACTACAGTGGCAGAATTAAGTAGTAGCCAAAGGAACAGGATGAAATACCTGCAAAGCCTACATAATTATTTTCTAGCTCTAACAAAATGTTTGGCAAACCTTGCTTAAAATGTAACATCACAATAGCACTTATGAAATCAAAGGGAGCAGTGAGTAGACAGGTGAAAATGTCACATAACAAATCCTAGACACTGTGAGTCAGATGCTTAAGTAATTCCAAAGCCTTTCTTATTCCAGGTACTTGAGACACAGGCACATTTCGTGCAAAGGAGCAGTTTATAAAGAGAAAAACTACAGTTGGAAGGGCAAACTGGTGAAGCTTAAACTGTATCAGATTTCTTTTTTTAAAAGATTTTATTTGTTAATTTTAGAGAGGGGGAGAAAGACATCGATATATGGTGGTTACCTTTCACCTGACTTACCTCCAGCCACAGACCTGACCGGAGACCTGGTTTGCAACCTGGTTATGTGCCCTGACTGGAAATCGAACCAGCGACCTTTGGGTTTGCAGGCAGGTGCCTTACCCACTGTGTCACCAGCCAGGGCCCAGACTTCTTAACACATGACTGCCAATGATAACACCATCTTTGAAGACAAACATTCTGTCATTGACCTAAGGATATTCAGTAGTTCCTTCCTGAAGATAAACGAAGCACACATGTGAACCCATGACATATGATAGAGGTTAGACATTCATATGCTTGGGAAAGTACATTTTTTCCATGTACAGACAGATCCAAATTACCCTGTCAACCTTACAGAATGGTGGGTTTAAGATTAGTTTCTAGAGAGAACCCTCTGCTAACCAACATCCCTTGGTTCTTAATAGAATGTTTGGATCCAAAGGAGTATCTGAGAGAGTAATATATGAATGGTCAGGCTTGAAGTAAAATGCTTAGGCAACTAATAACCATCAGAAAGTGAGCAAAAGGCAATGAGAGAACAGCATGAGATTCTCTAGAAGGCAAAGCCATATCTGAGGCTGCATTTGCCTATTTGCATCATTTCCGTGTTATGTGGCCAGCTACCTTTTCTCCTTCAGAGTGGCCATTCTCTTCAAAAGGCACAAATTCTCCCCATAAATGCCTTAAAATTTAGCAAAGAGAAAGCATCCAACCTTGGTTCTTAAAAGCATGTTCGAAAAGGTTTGTGATGTAGGTATGAATTGGGCCATTGCGGTTTTAGTACATCTTGTACATCTAGCAATCATTTTATGAATGAAAAACTAAACAAGTATGAATTTAGTGGTAAATAGGTGTACATATTTAGATCTTATGTCTTTTCAACAAAATTGAGGTAATGCAGATAACATCTAACTTTTGAATAATTACTGTTTTATTTTTCTGAAAAATGTTGAGACCTTCAATGGAAATTCAGAAAATAAATTTAAGGTCCACCTTGTGATCAAAGAAAGCAGTGCAGCTTTAAGTTCTTAATCAGAGGCAGAGCAGGAATTATATACAGACACTGGACTCATCCAGGAGGGCCGGATAGCATAGCATTGATTCTTTTTTGGAAGTGAATTTAAGCCTTCAGTATTAACCATCATTTAAAACATCAAGCCACATTGATATTTCAAATGAAAATGCAGTAACAGGGACTGGATTTAACTCTCATTTAAATGACTAAAACCTGGACAAAATATATGAAATAACCGTTTTCAGCTATTGAACATTAGATAGTGGAGGAAAAAGTTCCCTGAGAGGGGAAACAAACAACATGAATCATGTGATTACCCCCAGATTACTGTGTACTGGAAGATTTATAATATATGTGGAAGTAAAATGCATGTTAGTAATAGCATAAAGGCCCGGAGAGGGGTAATGGAAGTACACAATTTTTAAGTTCTTATTCTACATATTAATATCACTTAAAGGTAGATTCTAATATGTTAAAAATGTATATTATAAACCTCAAAACAACCATGAAAAATGTTGTAGCTAATAAGCCAACATAAGAGACAAAATGGGCCCTAACCCATGTGGCTCAGTTGGTTGGGCATCATCCCACAAAGCAAAAGGTCACTGGGTCAATTCTCTGCTAGAACACATGCTTGAGTTGGAGGTTCCTGGTTGGGCACATACAGGAGGCAACCTATAGGTGTTTCTCTCTCACATCAATGTTTCTCTCCCTCTCTCACTCTCTTTCCCTTTCAGTGAAAAATAAGAGACCAAATGGAATCTTCAATATTTTCAATTTCAATTTCAATTTTCAATTTAAAAATGTAGAGGAAAGAACTTATAAAGAACAGACAGGACAAATGGAAACAAATTGCAAGATGGTTGAGTTAAACCCAAACATATTCATATCAATAATCACATTAATATAAATGGTTTAAACACCTTGGTTAAAAAGAAGAAATGATCAGATTGTATAAGAAAGGAAGACACAAAGATATGTTGCCTATAAGAACCCTATTTTAAATTTAAAGATGCAAATGATTACAAGCACAGTAATGGAAAAGAATGGACAGCCTTAACATACAGATCTTTGTTTTGTATCAAAATAAAGCTTGAGTTTTATTTTGCTCAGAGCTATCAGAGCAAAGAATAATACCAGGGATATTAGGGTCATAGGAAGTCATTGCATAATTTTAAATGGTGAGTTTGTCAAGGAGACATAACAATTTTAAAAATTCACATATTACTGTTGTTCAAAACAGATGAAACAAAAACTGATAGAACTGCAAGGAGAAACAGACAAGTCCACAATTATAGTCAGAGATTTCAATACCTTTTCTAAAACATAGAACAAGTAGACAGAAAATCAGCAGATATATTTAAAACTTGAACAACACTATGAACCAACTTATCTAGTTGACTGTTGTGAAACTTGCCACCAATGGCAACAAAATGAGTGTGTTTTATATGCATATCAAACAATTACCAAGACAGTCATAAAATAAGTCTCAATAATGTTTACAGGACTCAAATAACAAAATGTGTGTTCTCTCAGCAGAATGGAATGAAATAAGAAACTAATGATAGAAATACCCCCAAGTATTTAAATTAACATCAAATAACACACGAATAAATAACCCAAAGAAGAAGTCAAAAAGAAAGTATAAAGTACTTCGAAGTGAGTGAAAAGAAAAACTCAATGTATGATAATTTGTGGGATGGGCAAAAGAAGTACTCAAGGAAAAATGCATAGCACTAAACATATATTAAAATAAAAGAAAGCCAGGTGGCTTAAATAAATGGAAACTTTATTTTATTTTTATTAATTATTGTTGTATTACAATTATTTCATTTTCCCTCATTGATCTCCCCTGTTCCACCCACCCTGTCCCCTCTCCCACAGTCAATTTCCACCTCATTGTCCATGTCCATGGGTCCTTTATACTAGCTCCTTGACTGAACCCTTCCCCCACTTCCCCCTTCTCCCCCTCACCCCTAGTCACTGTCATTCTGCTCCTTTTTTTTTGTCTATGTCGCTTGTTCCATGTCTGCTCATCTGTTTGTTTTGTTCATTAGTCTCTTGTATTAAGAGAGAACTTTTACGATACTTAGCTTTTGCTGCCTGGCTTATTTCACTAAGCATGATACTCTCCAGTTCCATCCATGCTATTACAAATGGTAGAAGTTCCTTCTTTCTCTCTGCTGCATAGAACTCCATTGTGTAAATGTACCCGTTTTTTGATCCATTTGAAACACAAATTCAGAAGAACCTATGGAAACTTTATTTAAAACACTTTCTACAAAGAAACCTCTCAGTCAAGATGGCTTTACAAGTAATTCTACCAAACATTTAAGGATAACAACACCAATTTTATGCAAAATTTTTCAGAAAACTGAAGAGTATACTTTCCAAATCACCCTACAAACCTAGAATTACCCAGATAACTAACCAGATAATTATGTTACAATAATAATTACAAATCAACTTCCTTATGAACATATATGCAAAATTCTAAACAAAACTTCAGTATAAAAAATACAATACACCATGACCAAGTAAGGTTTATCCCAAGAGTTAATATTTGAAAAGCATTGGGACTCACCACATTAACATAAAATAGAAGAACCATATAATCATCTCAAATGAGAATGTTTTTAAGTTTGATAGAATTTAAAACAGAAATGCATTACTGATTTAAAAAGAAAATATTTTTGTCAAATAATATCTGACTACTTCCTAATCCTGCAGTTTAGGGTAGGGGGCAAGAGGGAGCTGATCTTCCACTTCATTTTACTCACCACTGAATCATCTGGGCAAAAATACATTAGTTCACCTCTAGTTCTACCAGCACAATGGCATCTAGGTTACAGAATCAGAAAGTTGCCCAGATAGTGTTGGTAGGATTGAAAAGGAACTAATCTATTTCCTCCTGGATGATGCAGGTAGAGGTTTCTCTTCAGAGTAGTGTCACACTGGTCCAGGGGAAATCTGAGCTTCTACTCCTAACCAACAGCAGTAAGATTGAACAAGGGTATGCAAAGCAGAGTTAATAACCACTAGATTTCACCTCCTCCTCATTTCTGCAGGACCTAGTAGGGAGTTTAGTATGTACCTGGCATCAAGAAGTCACTCAAGGGGGTGGAAGGTGGACTTGGTTAGCACCCAGTATGTATTTCCCTTTTCCTCCCTTGGTGTGAGTAGATCCAGAAAAGGAAGTTGAGTTACCCTGCAGCAACAAGCCAATAAGCCAGTGTCAGTGAGCCCTCTCCTAGTATTCTCCTTGGAAACATCCCAGTGGAGAGCTGACCTTACAACCCTACTTGGAGGCAAAGGAAATTGTACAGTTAATGCCTCAGTTTCACCAAGAAAGCATCCATCCACAGGGCCAACAGGAGAGCTGAACTTTCTTGCCATGCATCCACCATGATGCAGGGTGAACCAACCCTGCTTTTTTTTTTTTTTTTTTTGGCCAGGGTGAGATCCACAAGATCCAGAGTAAAGCTGAACACACATACCCAATTCTTATGCTGTGAAGAATCCCCAACCTGTAGAGATTCCCCAGGGCTGCAGGTGAAATCAACCTTCCCAAGCAACTTGTGCTAAGGTAGAGAAGGTTGATTAATGCCTGAAAGACAAGAATTGTGAGTGTCTTTCTCCAAAAGTATTTATTGAGTAACAACGGTGGGTGGTGCATGCACATTCTGTTGTGAAGTAAGAACTTTTTATAGAACTGGAGTTACTATGTTTCTACAACAATGGAAGGAATGTGGAGGTCTTGCCCCAGGACATGGTCTGCTAGACAAGAAGGCACCAAGGACTCCAGGTGGCTCTTAAAAATAGGGAGGGTAACTAAAATATTTTTAAAAATTGGGAGGGTAAGGAAGGTTTAACATCTGCTGTGATTACAAAAACAAGTCAAGGAAGTTTGCTGGCTTCAAAGGCCCTATAGAAAATTCTCATGGCCAGATTCCCACCGGGGTCCTCTAATCACAGCATAGGGGCTGTAGCAGCCAGTCTTCCTGGTTTTCTGGTCCAGTCTTACAGACTTAGCCTGGCCTGTACAGGACTCCACGCCCTGCTGCCGCTTGGGGAGGACCCCGATGTTATGCTTCACTTCAACAGGGGAACTGCTTGTTAAAAACATCCTATACATAAATGTTCAAAAACAGTTTATTTGTAGTAATCAAAAGGTGGAAAAATTCAAATGTTCTTTAATAAGTGAATGATTAAACAACTTGGGGAGGTACATCTATATCATGGAATACTACTCAATGGTAAAAAAGAATACTGATGTGTGTAACAATGGAATACATCTCAATAAAATTATGCTATCAAACACTCAGACAAGCCCTGACTGGTGGCACAGTGGATAAGGCGCCGACCTGTGAACCCAAAGGTCACTGGTTCAATTCCCTAGCCAGGGCACATGGCTAGGTTGCAAGCCAGCTCTCCAGCCAGATCCATGGTGAGAGGCAGGTGAAGGGCAACCATACATTGATGTATCTCTCCCTACACCTCTCTAAAAATAATAAATAAAATCTTTAAAGAAAAAAAAAAACCCAATAAGTTCATCTATATAATATTCTTAAATTGATGGAATTTAGTGATTGCCGGAGTCAGTTAGAGAGGGAAGAGGGAAGTTGGAAAGCTGGGCAAAAAAGGTGAAGTGCCTAAGAAGTACAAATTGGTAGTTATAGAATAGTCACAGAGATGTAAATTATAGCATAGAAATATAGTCAGTAATATTGTAATAATTTTGTATGGGGTTAGGTATACTTGAAATATTGGGGTACCACTCTGTAAAGTACATGGTTATCTAACTACTATGCTGTACATCTGAAATTAATACAGAATGATATTGAATGTAAACTATAATTGCAAAAACTTAAAAAGCATATTCTTCCAGCCAGCTGGCCTTCACTTTCTAAAATATTACATTCGCCTTTGACCATCTAATGAAAACAATAGACCCCATCCTAGGAAAATGTACAAACCCAGTAAAAATGTATATGTTCTGTTCCTCCAATACTACGCGCACACACACACGTGCGTAAATCATTTTGAACATAACTCCAGGGGATTCATAGGTTTCTCTAGTTAAGAATGCCTGAACCCAAGAAATGCTCTCCCTGTAAGATGGCTCAGCTGCTATTTGTGTCCTCCACTTTCTGTTTCATTCCAAAGTAGTATCTTTTTCTTCTCTCTGTCCTTTCTCTGTTTTGTAGCTTCTACTTATTCATGATGTCAACCTGTGCATTATCAGGCTTTCTGAGGTTCCTAGAGTACAGATCTTCTTTTAATAAGTGTACAAACTCAACTATCTTGCATACCATTTCAGGTGGTCAATAGACTTCCTCAGCTGAGAACACTTGGTTTAAGTCAATCAGTATGGCCAGTATGTCAGGGTTCCTTAGACACTGGCCTAATCTGGTTGAGAGGGTACCAGGGTGGATGTGGACTGGCAGGCAGCAACTCAGCAGCATGGATGGCTAGGCTCCTTCTAGGAGTCCTGGAAGTGAAGATATTGGAGTTGAGTGACCCAGCAGGTTGAATCTCCTAAGTCAGGTGGCAGGCAAGTTCAAGGAAGCTTCCATCTGGCACTGCAGTGTGAATTCAGTAGAAAGCAGATAAATCTGAAAGCTTCCCCCCAACCCCCACCATTACTTCTTCAGGTTTTATGAAAATCTACTGCAGGGATCTAGGAGATATGTGTTCTATTTTCAGTCATCAGAAGAGCATTCCCACCTCTGCTGGGGTTGAATTACCTCTGTGGGAATTTGGGGCAGGGGAGGAGCCAAAGGTATCTACACAGATCACCATTTTGGTCACCTTTCCATGTATGTGTTTGGAGTGAGCAACTGTCAGGTGCCTGAATGCAAAGGAGGAGAGGCTCTGGAAGGTGAGAAGGGTCCGGGGAAAAAGGTTATCTCTTCCTTCTAGGCAAGTCAAGGAAGATCAGACCATGTCTGTATCTCTCAGATCCTCAGCTGCCTTTGTTCACAGCTAAATCTCTGAATGAAAATAGCCATAGGCCAAATTTTCAAGAATAATATTGTGTTGGTTGCTCAGTTGCAGCAACTCTACTTAGCACTAAGCAATTATTTAGGGAAATTAAATACATGTATTTTTAGTAGTACATGACAGAACCAGCTACTTATGAAAATTAAAAACATTTTGTATTTGGCAAATCAATATTTTATATAACAGAAATTGATGTTATGAATTTAACTTGGTCTCAGAATTTTGGAATATTGGGAGTTTTCCCCTTTATCTTTTGTAAAAAGATTTTGTTCATTATTTTTAGAGAGAAGGGCAGGGAGGGAGGAAGAAAAGGAGAGAAACATCAGTGTATGGCTGCTTTTCACATGCCTCCAGCTGGGGACCTGGCCGGAGACCTGGCTTGCAACCTGGTTATGTGCCCTGACTGGGAATTGAACCAGCAACCTTTGGGTTTGACAGCCAGCGCTAATCCACTGAGCCACACTAGCCAGGTCCCCTTTATCTTAACACATTTTTCCCCAAATGAAAATAGCTATATTTAATTTTTTCCTTATAAAAGTAGACCATTTACTGAGGGTAGTAAATTTAGTAAAACTGAAAAAAAAATTAGAAGAAAATGTAAGATTTCAACTACCCATTTCCTTATTTGATAATCCACCCTGTATTTATTATATGCTCTCCCAGAGAGCAGGAGGAATGAGTACCCATGGCTGAGTGGAGAAGTATATTCAAGACATAAGTGCTCCAAGATCAAAGAAGATAAAGAAAATTAATTATCTAGTGTGCCAATATCTACTGTGTTCAGTAGCTTTAGGAGAAGATTCAGCTCTTTTTTGATAAACCAGAAAACATACCACAGAGAGAAGAGGCCACAGTTGACCTCTAGGATTAGCAAAGGGTAAAATGAGCAACAGGGCCTTGAGTGGTGAGGGGAGGAGACAAGTGAGGCAAGGGGAAGGGGACTAGTGAAGGAAAGAAGTGGGCTGGCTCCTGACACACTTTCTCCTAGTAGCAGGGGAATAAGGGACCTGAGCCCACTGGCAACATTTCCCTCATGTGATCAGGAACCAATGTGTGCAGAAGTGCATCTTGTCCAGATACCAATTCCCTATTTCCATAAAGGAAGAAAAATTTCAAACTGAGGGACAGAGGGGCCTACTGCCCTATATAGCCCTGCAAGTGGGTACAAGGTAAAGGGGCACCCTGGGGTAGGGGTGGTAACAGACAGCGTCTAGAGAACCTGGTCTGCTTTGTAGATGCCACTTCCCTCTCATCCCCATTCATTTTGACGCAGAGAACTGAGTGAATGTTGGGGGAGAGGTCTAGGTATCATCTCACTTCTCTGGATAAGTACAGGCTATGGCAGAAGGAAACAGGAGAAGGAGGCATCTTCCTGGGAAAGCTACAAGTCTGCTGCTGTGTGTGGACCCCTGAGGTGGAGGTTGCAGAAGGCAAACACCACAGCTAGTCCAAGACTGAATTATCTCTATCCCTTCCCTGATACCTGACATTTGGTGCAAGAAATGAAGGGCTTGGTGGGAGGAGATGGAGAAAGACCAAAGGCTGAGAATGGGCACCAGTTAGGATCTCCTAGGAGGTAAGCTACCTGGGTGCATCTAGTGGAGGGAGAGTGCATGAGGTGGAAGGCGGTGAGAAAATGGACTAATCCCTGTGGGTCAGGTCTCAGAATGGGTGTTGGGTAGACTCCATAAAGGGTCAGGACTGTACCCTCTGTGTCTCTTCCCCACCTTGGAGCTGCAAATTGTGGGCTTTGTGGGGAGGGAGGGATTAGGAGTGAGGAGTGGTAATGTGGGTTTGATGGAGTTCTGCCCAAGGATAGTGATAGTGGTTTAGTCTGGAGACAAGCTCCCTATTGTGGAGAAGTGGCTTCTAGGGAACTAGGGAAGGTTGGAAGGAGGCAATATAGACCAACTATTTTACTGAGTTTGGAAGTAATTTATCTGTTGCATTGTAGGCAAGTGTGGTCTTTCTGTGTATGTGAAGGGGGAGTGCATGACAGAAATGCTCTGGACATCACTGACCTGCCCCAATTTCAAAGAAGTGATGGGTATTGTGCTAACTGGGCAGTTGGGGTAAGGACCTTTGAAGACAAAAACATGGTGAGGACAGAAGAATCTGCCTTCTAAATACCACTGTCCTGAACCTTACTCATTTCAGTACAAGAAAAAGTGAGATAGAACTTTGGGAGGAAGATTCAGAAACATAGAGACAATTTGAAAACAATTTTTCTCTGCCTTTGCACAGTGGTAGACAAATGGGCAATGTTTTAAAGAGGGACTGCAGAGCGGGATCAGGGGCATAAGGGAAAAGGGCAAGGGGTGGCAGGAGTTGAGAAAGTTTTGACAACTAAATCCAAAAGGGGTCACTGTCCCCATTGACAGTCATTTACTTTTCAATCCTTCATTCACCATCTGTCTTCTATCTCTCTATGGCTCTTCTGTGGTTACAAACACCAACCCAGACTAGAAATGGAAAGACCTGAAGTATCAGTGCAGATCAGTGGGTGATGGCAACTGTCCCAGGACCCCTAGGAATAGGAGTGACTTAAGCCTGATCAGAAACTGGGGGAGCCACTACTTGCCACCCTCCCTCCAAGCTTTCCTACTGTAGTCTCGGGATATGTGAACTTTGTCAGGACCCTAAGGGAATGTGGTGCTTTATGGCTGGTGAGGATAGGGGAGGAGAAGAAGGGAGTGAGAGAAGGAGGTGTGGCATCTGCAAAACCTCTTGAGGTTATTAGAGTAATCCTAAAATCGGAGAAGTGGTCATTGCAATTGTGTCTGTCATTCTATAAGCCTTACAATTACAGGCAAGGGTAAAAAACAGTCAATATTCTTTCAGGTCAATATAAGTAGAGACTACCCAGTTAAAATTTTTACGAGCATAGCCAAGGTCAGAGCAAAGGGTAGAGACACATCTGTTCTTACACATATCTCAATGCACTCCACTTAAAAGTAGAGAGAAGCACCCGTGGAAGTTCCTGCACTATTGGCTTAAGAAAACATGTTGAGTAGGAAGGAAAGGAAAAAATATACACATGTGGGAGTGAACCTGGAATTTGGGATCCGGTGAGAAAAACCCCACATCATAAAGGCAAGTACTATCAGGACCTGTATTCATCCCATCATTTGAGTCTTCAGTCTCCTTTGTCTCATCTTTGCCTCCTAAGACAGGAAAAGGAGGGGACCTCTCAATATGGAAAAAACTCCACAATGAAAATGAAGGAAAATGAAGGAAAGCTGGAAAACCAGGGAAAGCCAGAAGATGAAGTAGATACAGTAGATGAAGGAAACTCAGGTGAAGAAGAAAAGCCAGAGGTGGAAGAGAAGCCAAGGCAGGAGAAGAAGGGCCAGGATGAGGGACAGCCAGATGATGAGGGGAAACAAGAAAATCAGGGCAAGTCTGAAAGTGAGGCAAAAGCACATGATGAGGGCAAGCCAGAACCCCAGGCCAAGCCAGAGAGCCAGCCATGGGCTGTTGTAAAGCTCCTGGCTGAAGATTATGTGCCTCAAAAAGCAAAGCAAAAAGCAAACATAGAAACGGATGATTCCCACAAGGACTACCTGGAGGACTTACAGGAAGGGCATTTGGGCAGTGAGGAGATGATGAGAAAATGTGGAAACATGTCAGTTGGTCAGGAAGAGTCAAGGAAAAAATAGAAAACAAGTGATTTTCACTGGATGCATAAATATATATAGAATGCATTCATTCCAAGGGGCCAACAGGGTGTCAGGGGAGTGAGAGGTAAAGACAGGAGCCAGAGGAGCTTACATGATACCCCATATCTTTTTTTTTTTTAATTTAATTTTATTGTTGTGTTACATCCATCCCATTTCCCCTCCCCTCTCTCCCCTTCCCCACCCACCCACTTCCCCACCACAGAGAATCCCACTTGTTGTCAATGTCCGTGGATATCCCATATCTTTAATGCCCTTGGATATCGATTCTGATTTCTTTGATGAGAATATTCCAACCCTGCTTTCCTGGTGGGCATTTATCAGGCAACATGCTCTAACCTTAAGCTGATACTTTGCTTTAGGTGTCACCCTTGTTACCAGCAGCCTTTTGATCCAACTGTCTAATGCTCTTAGTTTCAGTAGTGGATTTCCACCCATGTGCATGGAAGTGATTTTCATAGTACTTTTTAAAAATAATAATAAACAGTTTTCAGAACCGCATATACAGCATTAGCCCATTTTGGGGGGAAAATGTTACATAATACATTCATGCGCAGGTAAAACTATGAAACAATAGAGACCAAAAGACAGTGGAGGAAATTATACTTTATCTCATGTGCACATTTTCCCCTAAAAAAACACATTACTTTTGTCATAAAATAAATAATAATAATAATTTTTTAAGTAGGAAAATATATACCAAGCAATCAAAATAACTGTTCAGTGAGTTTATGAAGCTAGTGGAGACACTTCAAATTCCTATTGTCAGGATGTGAAATTATGTGTAAAACTCACATTACCTCTGGGATTTGAAGCTGGAGGAATCAACCAGGTACTTATGGGTCCATTGCTGTAAGGATACTCTTGTCATCTGTGAAATGTGTATAAAACTTGTCTTCCAGGGCTGTGGAGATCAAATGAGATACTGAACTTGTGAACTGTGTTGGACTGACTCCTACCTTTTCCCTGAACTAGCAGGACCAGAACCTTGTAAGATGTTTGGAGGAAGGTGAGGGAGTTCTCAACTTTTCATGGGAATAAGTCCAGACACCTGAGAGGTGGGTGTCACTCTCTCTGGAGCAATTCCACACCTGATTGGCACTCTGCCTCTTCTCATGGGTTCTGCACCCTCTTAAAGGCCCTACTGCTCCTAGTTCAATGGAATCTTCAAGGTAATAAAGCCGCTTTGATTTCCCTGAAGTGTCTCTTGAATTGAATCTCCACTATGTTCCCTACTGAACTGTGAAGAAGGCCCTTCTTCCCATGTTATAGTTTTATTAATCTTGACATTAAATGTGAAAAATGCTTTGTAAAATCTTGATTAATATACATTTCAGGCATTATAATTACCCCACTAGACTGGCCGTTTTCAAAGTAAAGAATTTATCTAACTCATTTGAGTACCCACTACACATAATGGAAGCTTAAAAATCAATATATTAATTATGGAATCAGAAGATCTCAATTCTTGGCCCAGTTCTTGGCCTGATGGAATATATAGCCTTAAGCTTGTCATTCTTTAGCAACTGAAACTTGTCACTCTAAAAGGAACAAAACAGAAGATTATATCAAATTTTATTTCTAAACAATTTTAACATTGGATATCATAGTGTTTCTCAAAGTTTTCTAGTTAATAGCAGATTACCTGCACCCAAATCACCTGTCTTGAAAATGCAGATTCCTGGCCTCCACCTCAGATTCAATGTATCAGAATCTTTTTTGTTTTTTTTTACCTTTTCTCACAATGTCTTTATTCCTAGCTCATTTTGTTTTTTATCAAATGAATACATGTAGAAAATTTTAAAATCCAGCAGTGCAAAATAATTTATTATTAAAAACTGTGATCTAGCCCTGACCTGTGTGGCTCTATACTAGTCAACGGGGGGTCATAGGCCATCACATTCAAAATGACTGAGCCAGTAGAGTAACACATCTGTATCCAATTTTGCATTAAGCTTGAATATTCCTTTGTGGAAACTATTTGGTTGATTCAGAAAGCCAAAGTTACAGGCAACTGGTGATTGCAGCTTCATCATGACATGCCCATACATGCATCATGTCTTGTGCAGAGTTTTTTTGAGAAACATCAAATCACCGAGGTAACCCAGCCCCTTAAAGCCCAGATTTGGTACCTGCAACTTCCCAGATTTGGTACCTGCAACTTCTGGCTTTTCCCCCCAAATCACCTTTGAATGGGAAGAAATTTCAAATTGGCAGTGAGATTCAGGAAAATACAACAGGGCAGCTGATGACAATTGGGAAAATTACGTGAAGTCCTTAGGTGCCTACTTTGAAAGGGAACGATGTGTCATTGTCCGATGTACAATGTTTCTTTTATCTTATATGTTCTTCAATAATGTCTCTTTTTCACATTCCATGGGTGGATACCTTCTGGATATATATATATATATATATATATATATATATATATATATATATAATGCAACAGTGTAAATCTTTCTATATAAAAATGTAATTTTCTTGGATACCTAGGAGTGGAATTGCTGGGTCATGTGGTAACTCTGTTTAACCTTTTGAGAAACTGCCAAATTAATTTTCAAAGGCAACTGTGGCACTTGACAATCCCATCAGTAGTGTATAAATGTCCCAATTTCTCCACATTGTCACCAACACTTGTCATGTGTGTAATTTCTATCATAGCCATCTTAGTGGATACTAAGTAAAATCCCATTATGGTTTTGATTTACATTTCCCTAATGGTTAATGATGTTGAACATCACTTTGTGTGCAAATTGGCCATTTGTACATCTTCATTGGAGAAATGTTCATTCAAATTCTTTACCTATTTTAAAATTGGGTTAGTTGTCTTATTGAGTTGTAAGGGTTCTTTGCTTATTCTGAACACAAGTCTCTTATAGATGTATGGCTTGCAAGTGCTATTTCTTGAATTGTTAACTTAGGTCATTGTCTACTGGCTTTCTGATATAATAATTAATTAGTATCCTCTTAACATTATAATCCTTACTATCTATTGCTTGACCCCAATATAATTTTACCACATATAATACATGTATGTATTTCAACAAGTATTACAGTGATTGCATTGCTTAATTCTGAGGACCTTTGGGATCATTTGTCAGGTTAGGCCAAGCATACATTAGGATAACTACCAACCCCAAAACATCAGTGGCTTAACACAACAAAGGTTTGTTTCTCAAACTTCATGGTGATTGAGGATGGAGAGGTTGTCCTCCCCTTAGTTTCCCAGAGATCCAGACTAATCAAAGAAAATACATGAAGATCTCATACTCGTTTTTCTACATTCTGGGCTAAAAGTGATATAAATCACCAATGTTCGCAGCTTATTTTTTCATATTTCTCTTTTAATTCTGACAAGCAATTCCGAAGGAAGTGTTATTATGCTCTCTATATAGGTGACTGAACTAAGATTCAGAGTGTACATGTGATGATATATGCAAGGTGACATACCAGTAAGGGGAACCTAGTTGGAACCTTGGTTGTCCGTCTGTAAGCTGATAATCCTTAACTGGTTTGAGTTTCTAAACCCAACAACTTGAATTTTATTTTCACCTTTTTTTCCAACCAATCCTTCAGGATGTCAGAATAGCAGTAATGCTTCTTTTAATGACAGACTTAAAGAGTAAACATAATAATGGCATTGCTTCTTCCATCATTAATGTCTTAAAAAGGCATTTTATGCTTATTGATAGCTTTAACTGCCTTGGCCCCCAAATCATGAACTGTGCCTACAATATATGTTAATATTCAGATGGGTGATAACATTTGTTTTCTCCTCAGTTGGAGGACCACATGCCTTTGCAAGTTCCCTTTGCCTGGGATCTCCTTTGTTTTGGGTCTGGACTGACTCAAACATCAGAAGCACTGCACCAGGCAGATACAGAACTGAAATCATCACAAAACCACCCAAACAGGCCCAGGCACAATAAAGTGTTTCTGGAAGTATGAGCAAAGTTGGTTAGGATCACTTGTCTACCTTTGCTGTTCTGGGGAGCTATTTTGCTGGACTCTAAAAGAAAGGTTTAACTCTTTTACTTAATTTAAGCCCAACTTCTCTGGTGAAACCCAGGTTTGTAGCTGGCCCTAAAAGGTAACAATGCTTTAAATTTTTATGCTATGGAGTTTTATTTCAATCACTACAAAGTTCTCCTTCATATAACAAAGGGGAAAAGGACTGGAAAAAATGCAAAGCTTTATGACTGACAATAAAGAGTTCCTCTCATTGGAAAGTATTCAACATATCACCTTTTGAGCAAAACAAGCAAACAAACAAAAAAACACAATGTTGCTAAGGGCAGCCATATACTAAGAGATGTCTACTTTCCTTCTCCCTCACTATTCTCCTAAATACAAGGAATCCTTCTGGGATAAGGAGAGAAGTATTTCTGAGAACAGTGCCCAACTTCCTGTCCACTGCAAGTCACTAGAGCAAAAGGGTTTGTACTGCTTATGGAAAGCAACGGAAATTTAAACGAAGTGTTATATTTAAGTTATAAAATGAACAAGGCAATTTTTGATTTCAGCAACAAATGGAGAGCTGAAGAGAATGCAAAACAATACATTTTCTTAAAACCATCAGATAACTGAGGCCACAAGGCAAACAAGTATCCCAGAATCTAGAGCGACACGTATAGAGGGAGAAATAGTACTCGAGCATTTATTTATTTGGGATAGAAACCACCAAACACCATGTAGGACAGTAAGAAAATTTAGCTAAAAATTTCTAAGGCATTTCTGTAGACTGAGTGAGGGCTAGTGTGAGAGTTTTAAGTCCCTGAGGGTTACAGACATAAAGGGGCTTGCACTCTTCTTGCAGGCTTTACTCCAGAAACTCCACTAGGTATTCCCAAGGAAGATGAAATAAAATCTTGTCCCATAGTGCCAGTTAACAGAAGGAGACAGCAATCACTGTTGAAATTCCAACCAGAACTATTTCCCCTAGTAAGCAAAAGACTTTATCTTCAGGAAGAAAGAGAACAAAGCCCATATCCTGAAGGCAGTGTTAGAAACCCAGTGCAGCTAAGGAAAGGAAACAGAAAAACAAAAAGCTCTATGAAAGGAGGGGTCAGGTATGTGTGCTAGGTTCAATACTATATCTGGGGGACAAGTGTGAACACTTGTAAAGGTTATACCACCAAAACTCAGGTTAGCAGAGCTTGCCTAAGAAGAAGCTCTGACCAGAACATCAGCGAATGCCTGTCACTCCAGAACATATCCTACATGACTTCTCTGTTTATTCATCTTCCTCCCCCTTAAAAACTATTTCTGAAAAGAAGCCAAATTTAATTCCATGAATCTGTGGAGCAACTTATGGCCCAGTGCAGTCAAAACCAATAGAGCAATCAGCTTATTAGTGGAGCTTAACAGCCAAGTGTGGTTTGGGGGAGGCAATAAAGAGAGCACTGCCAAAACCACTGTCATGCCAGAGAGACTGTGGTATACCCAATGCTGTGTCCTCTGAGGAGCAACATAAGAGGCTTCACATAGCAGAGAGGGAATAGACATCAGTGGAACAATCCAACCATTCACTAAACAAATAAGCAAATAACAACAATAAGCTCCTTATACAACAACAATAAGCTCCAGAAAGAGACTACCAGTACTCACAGTTATGAAAACATTATTATCTGAAAAAATGTAAGACGTTCGTGGAGAGCAAAGCAGGAAACAGATACTGCCTGTGAGAGTGACCAGATGTTGAATTTAACAAAAACTTCAAAGTATCCAATATAAATATCTTCAAAGAATAATAACGTGTTGATTAAAGAAGTAAAAACAGGTATGATGACAGTGTCACATCAAATATAAAAATATCAATAAAGAGATAGACATGAAAAGAAACAGTGGAAATTCTGAAAAGTAGAAAGATGGGAAAATTCGCTAGATTTGTTCAGTAGTAGATTTGAGAAGTTGAGAAGGAATTAATGAGCCCTAAAACTTATATATTTTATGTAGTATGGGAAACAGAGGGGGAAAAGGATGAAAAAAAGTGAACAGTCTCAGCAAAATATAGGACACCATTAATTGCACCAACATATACATAATGGGAATACTAAAAGGGCAGGAAAGATAGAGAAAGGAGCAGAAGATTCCAAAGAAATAATTTCTGAAAACTTCTCAAATCTGATGAAAAATATTCATCTACTTATCCAGGAAGCTCAATGTATTTCAAGTAGGATAAATGCAAGAGGCTGACACACACAACATAGTAAAAATGCTGAAAGAAAAATACAAGGAAAAATGTTGAAAGTAGCAAGGCAAAAATAACTCCTAATTTACAAAATAACCCCAGTAAATCTAGCAACTAATTTGTCATCAAAACAATGAACACCCGAAGGAAGTCGAACAACATATTCAGACTGCTCAAAGACACAATCTATCGACAGTTATCCTCTATTAACCAAAGCTATCTTTCAAAAATAAAAGCAAAATAAATTCCTAAATAAACAAAAATGAGAGAATATGTTGCTAGCATATACCTTAGGAGAAATACTAAAGGAAGTTCTCCAGTTCTGAAAGCAATGAAACCAGACAGTTATTTGAATCTATGAAAAAAGAAAAGCACACAAAGAGGTAATTATATAATAATAAGACAGTACAAATGCACATTTCTGCTCCTTCCTTCTCTTAACTGATTGTATTTTCTATAAAATAGCTTTATTTCTTCATATATAATTATTCACACTCATTTATTTTTCTTGGTTGTACTGCTAGGACTTCCAGCACAATGTTGAACAGCAGTGAACTTATTTCCAAATTCATGGTGAAAACTTTCAGTTTTGTCACATTAGTTACAATATTATCTTAGATACATTTTACAAACACTTTATCAGATTAACACAGTTTATATTTTGAACTTGCCAAGAGCTTTTTAAAAATAAGTAATGGACCCTGATCAGTGTGGATCAGTTGGTTGGGCATCAACCCTGCAAAGCAAAAGGTCACTGGTTTGATTCCCTGACAGGGCACATGCCCAGACTGTGGGTTTGGTCCCTGATTGGGGCATGTACAGGAGGTAACTGATCAATGTTTCTCTCCCTCTCTTTCTCCTCCCTTTGTCCTCTCTCTAAAAATAAATGAATAAAATCTTTTAAAAATAAGTAATGGTTGTAGGACTGTATAATTTTTTGAATCTAGTGAGATGATCAGCTTTTAAAATATTTTTTTGTTCAACACAGAGGTGACTTCTTTTTATCTTCATTGAATTTTTTAAAAAAAGATTTTATTTATAATTTCCAGAGAGAAAGGAATAGAGAGAGGCAGAGAGGGAAAGAAACATCAATGTATGGTTGCCTTTCACCTGCCTCCAGACATGGACCTGGCTGGAGACCTGGCTTGCAACCTGGTTATGTGCCCTGACTGAGAATCGAACCAGTGACCTTCGGGTTTGCAGGCCAACACCTTATCCACTGTGCTACCAGCCAGAGCTTTATCTTCACTGAATTTTTTTGGGTGACATTGTCAAATAAAATTGTTTAGGTTTCAAGTGTATAATTCTAGAATATATCACTTATGTTGTATTGGGTGTTCATCACACAAAGTCTCCTTTCATCACAATTTATCCCCCATTTACTTTTTCCCTGCACCTCATTTTCCCTCTGGTAATCACCTTACTATAGTTTGTATCTATGAGTTTTTTGTTTTTACTTAATTAATACATCTTATTCACCCAGCCCCCCAAAACCCATCCTTACAGGCAGCTGTCAGTCTGTTCTGTATGAGTCTATTTCTATTTTGTTCATTAGTTTATTTTGTCATTATGTTCCACATATAAGTGAAATCATATGCCATTTGCCTATCTCTCACTGGTTTATTTCACTTAGCATGATAATCTCCAGGTCCATCCATAGTGAACAAATGGTAAGACTTCCGACTTTTTGTGTCATGGTATTACTTCATTGTGTAAATGTACCACAGCTTTTTTGTCCATTCATTTACTGATGGGCACTTGGGCAGTTTTCAGATCTTCGCTATTGTAAATAATGCCCAATGGACATAGGGGTGAGTATATTATTTCAAATAAGTGTTTCAAGTTTCTTCAGACATATTCCTAGAAGTGGAACTGCTGAGGAAGAAACTGCCAATCTCTCAGCAGAGTCGGTGTGTTTAAAGGGCCCCCACCGTCCTAGAACATCTGCAGACCCACCCACTCTAGGAACTGCAGTTGGGACAACAGTTAGAGAGGCACTAGTCCCTTATGGGAAGTGGAAGAAGTGCCTGGAAAAGGGGTGAGTGCTGAGCAAGCAGCATTTTTCCCTTTCAGACCTCACCCCTGCATACAGCACCAAAACATGGTGAAACAGTTCACCCCTTGCTGACAAATACCTAAGGCTCCACCCTTTACAACATAGCAGATGTGACAGCTCTACCTAAGACACAGAGGCAAACACAGGAGCCTATTAAGTTGAGGAGAAGGAACAGAACAAGGTTCCAGTGGGAGAACTAAGAAACAAAGAGATAGCTAACCTAACAGAAGAGGAGATAGCCAGCCTAACAGACACAGTTCAAAATGCTTAAGATGGTCACAGACTTGACAGATATGCTTCAGTGTAGCAAATGCAAAAGAGAAGTGAAGGCTATGTTAACTGTAACGAAGGAAAATCCACACAAAACCAATGGTGTAGAGATGGAAACCAGGATTCAAATCAGTGATTTAGAACATAAGAAGGAAATAAACATTCAACCAGTAGAGAATGAGGAAATACATTTTTCAAAAGGCAAGAAGAGGTTTAGGAACCTCTGAGGCAACTTTGAACATGCCAACATCCAAATCATAAGGGTGCTAGGAGAAGAGGAAGAGCAAGAAATTGAAAACATGTGAAAAAATAGTGAAGGAAAAACTCCCCAAATTTGGGGAAGGAAATAGACATACAAATCCAGGAAACACAGAGTCCCAAACAAGCTAGACCCAAAGAGGACCACACCAAGACATATCATAATTGAAACGCCAAAGGTTAAAGATAAAGGGAAAATCTTAAAAGCAGCAAGAGAAAAGAATAAATTTATCAACAAAGGGGTTCCCCTAAGACAATCAGCTGATTTCTCAAAAAAAAAAAATAAAAATAAAAATAAAAATAAAAAAATAAAAGTTTTGCAGGCAAGAGGGAGCCGGCAAGAAGTATTCAAAGTGATGAAAAGCAAGGATCTACAACCTAGAATACTCTATCCAGCTAAGCTATTATTTAGAATGGAAGGGCAGATAAAGTGCTTCCCAGACAAGGTAAAGCTAAAGGAGTTCATCATCACCAAGACATTATTATGTGAAATGTTAAAGGGGCTTCTTTAAGAAAAAGATAATCAAAACTATGAACATTAAAACGACAACAGACTCACCACTATCAACAATAGAATCTAAAAAATAAAAACAATTACAAACTAAGCAAACAACCAGAGTAGGAACAGAATCATAGGTATGGGGATCATTTGGAAGGTTATCAGCTGGAAGGAGGAAGGGGGAGAAATGGTGCAGGGATTAAGAAGCATAATTAGTAGGTACAAAATAGGCAGGGAGAAGTTAAGAACAGTATAGGAAAGGGTAAAGCCAAATAACTTATATGCATAACCCATGGACATGAACTAAAGAGGAGTGAAATTTCTGGAGGGAAGGGTGGTACTGGGTGGAGGAGAGCAAGGGGAACAGAAATTGGGACAACTTAAACAGCATAATCAATAAAATATACTTTAAAAATAGGTGCACCTAATTTCAGGATATGTATTTTGTATCCAGCAACTTTACTGAATTCATTTACCACTTTTGGTAAGTTTGGTGGAATCTTTAGCATTCTCTAAATACAGTATCATGTCATCTAAAAATGACTGTTTTACTTCTTCCTTTCCAATTTGGATACCTTTTATTTCTTCCTTCTATCTGATTGCTTTGTCTAGGAATTTTAGTACTATTACTAATAAGAGTGATGAAAGTGGACATCTCTCTCATATTCCAGATCTTAAGGGAAATGGTTACAGTTTTTGCTCATTAAGTATGATGTTGGCTGTGGAGCTTTTGTATATGGCCTTTATTATGTTGAGGCATGTTTCCTCTATTTTCACTTTGTTGAAAATATTTATCATAAATGATGCTGGATTTTATCAAATTATTTTTTCTGCATCTTTCATATGAACATGTGGTTTTTATCCTTCATTTTGGTTGGGTGGTATATCACAATTATTGATTTTCAGATATTGTACCAACCTTGCATCTCCAGAATAAATCCCACTTAATCATGGTGTATGATATTCTTAATATATTGCTGGTGGGGAGGGGGACAGAGGGGAGCAAAAAGGGGATGGATGTAATACAACAACAATAAAATTAAATATATATATATATATATATATATTGCTGGATCTGGTTTGCTAATTATTGTTGATGATTTTAGCATCTCTGTTCATCAGGGATATTGGTCTATAATTTTCTTTCTTTTTGGTGTCTTTATCTTCTTTTTTATAAGACTAATATAATGCTAGCCTTATAAAATGAGCTTTGGAGATTTTTCTCCTCTTACATTTTTTTGGCATAGTTTGAGAAAGATAAGTGTTATTTCTTCCTTGAATGCTTGGAAAAATCCTCCCATGAAGCCATCCAGTCCAGGACTTTTGTTTCTTGGAAGTTATTCCATTACTGTTTCAGTTTCATTAGTTGTAATCTGTCTATTCGTATTTTCTGATTTTTTCCTGGTTCAGTTTAGGAAGATTGTATATTTCTAGGAATTCATCCCTTGTGTCTACATTATCCAATTGGTTGGCATATATGAGGTCTGTCTCAAAAGTATTGAGTGTGCAAGCTGTTTTTAATTATATTGACATTGGCTCGATACTTTTGGGACAGACCTCATAGTTTGCAATATTTTTTTTTAATTTCTTTTATTTCCATGGAGCCAGTTGTTAATTATAAACTACATATTTAATTTTTTTAAAGTTTATTGTTGTTGTATTACATCCATCCCCTTTTTGCTCCCCTCTGTCCCCCTCCCCACCCACCCATTCCCCCTTAAGTTTATGCCACCTGTTGTCCATTTCCATGGTTCCTTTATACTAGGTTCTTATCTAAACTGCTCCCCTTCCTTACCTCTGTCTTCCCCCTCCCCCCAACCCCCTTCACCGTGACCACTGAAGGCCTATTCACTGTATTCATATATTTGGCTCTGTTTTGCTTATTGTTAGTTTTGTTCATTATTGCCCTGTAATGGGTGAGATCATATGGTATTTGTCCTTCACTGACTGGCTTATTTCACTAAGCATAATACTCTCCAGTTCCATCCATGTTGTTGCAAAGGGTACAAGTTCCTTCTTTCTGCTGTATAGAATTCCATCATGTAAATGTACCAAAGTTTTTTGATCCAATCACTCACTGATGGGCACTTAGGCTGTTTCCAGCACTTGGCTGTTATAAATAGTGCCACTATGAACATAGGTGTACATAGGTTCTTATGAATTGGTGTTTCAGGATTCTTTGGGTATAGCCCAAGCAGTGGAATTGCTGGATCAAAAGGCAGTTCCATTTTTAGTTTTTGAAGGAAACCCCATACTATTTTCCACAGTGGCTGCACCAGCCTACATTCCCACCAACAGTGCACGAGGGTTCCCTTTGCCCCACATCCTCGCCAACATAAACTATATATTTTTAATTAGCGGTTTTTCTCATTTTTCTTGCTACGAAGTTGCCTCTTAGGACTTCTTTCATTGTGTCCCATAAATTTCTGGCTATTGTGTTTTCATTTTAATATTTTTCAAGGTAGCTTTGACTTTGTCTTTGAGCTCATGATTATTCCATTCTTTGTGTAGATTCCATGTTGTGCGTGTTTTTTAATTTTTCTTGTGATTGATTTCTAGTTTCAAATCATTATGGTTAGAGAAGATGCTTCATATGATTTCAATCTTCTTTAATTTATTGAGATTTATTTTGTGTCCACACATCTTTCCTTTCATAGGAAATGTTCCATGTGTTCATGTAAAAAATGTATATTCTGCTAATTTAGGATAAAATGCTCTGAAAATATCAATGAAACCCATGTGATCTAGTATATCATTCAAAGCCACTGTGTCTTTGTTAATTTTCTATTTAGAAGACATATACACTGATGTCAGTAGGGTGCTAAAATCTTATACTATGACTGTGTTATTGTCAGTATGTCCCTGATGTCCACCATGATTTGCTTTGTAAGCACAAAAGCCTTGGACCAGATGGCTACACAGGTGAATTTTACCAAACATTTCAAAAAGAACTAACTCCTATCCTCCTCAAACTATACCAAAAAATTCAGGAAGAGGAAAGACTCCCAAACTCTTTCTATGAGGCCAATATTATTCTAATCCCAAAACCAGGGCAAGATACAACTAAGAAAGAAAGCTACAGGCCAATATCTCTGATGAACATAGATGCTAAAATTCTCAACAAAATATTGGCCAATCAGATTCAGCAGTATATTACAAAGATCATACACCATGATCAAGTGGGCTTCATCCC